>JABTTQ020000824.1:0-127628 GCA_016081115.2 Rehmannia glutinosa | reverse complement strand
TATAAAGTTGTTGATTTTTACGTTATCTCTATCATTAGCATAATTGAATCAACATAACCCTTCAATTTAACACCTTCAAAGCAGATTTAGTAAATTTCTGCTCAAATTCACAAAATGTTTCAAGTACCTTAACAATCATTTCAAAGCATTCCAATGAGTATACCAGTGGTCGACATATAACGACTTAAACAACTTACAAAGATATGCATATCCTGATCAAGATTAACCATCAAATACATAACGGATCCTATAGCATTTGAATAAGGCACATTTTCAAAAACATTCATTTCATGGGCGGGCTTTAGGAGACGTTCTTTACTCACCGAAAATGACCAGCCAAAGCACATTCACAAGAATCACCATAGAAAATTTACTCAAAATCTTTTCAACATAAAAACTCGATTTAGAAAAATAACGAGAGTTTTTTTCTATCTCTAAAGATGTTCATTCCTAAAATCCTTTTAGCATCTCCCGAGTATTTCATGTCAAACTTAGCAGACTTGATAGCTTTTAACATGCTCAACAGTTTTTAACACGTGGACTAATTAACAACATGTCATCAACATAAATCAACAAGAAAACAGAACTTTAACATCTTCTTTAAAATACAAACAATGATCATAAGAACTTCGTTTAAATTTCAAAGACAACATGCAATCATCAAATTTCTTGTTCCAACATCTAGAGATCATTTCAAGCCATACAAGGATTTTTTAAGTAAACAAACAAAATCGATTAACTTTTTGTCAACAAAACCAATAAAGCTGCCGCATAGATTTTTTTCATCTAAATCACCATGCAAAAATGCGTTTGACATCCATTTGTTTTAATTCCCAATTAAACTCGAGCACACAAAGGCAATCATAATTCGGACAAAGAGTAAACTTCACAAATGCGAGCAAAAGATTTACTCGTATAATCTATCCCTTCTTTTTGAAAGTAAATCCCTTACCCACTAACCTAGCTTTAAATCTAACAATTCACATTCATTCTTCACCTTAAATGACCATTTACATTTCACAACATAACAATTTGCCAGGTTTAGTAACAAGAATCCAAGTATTGTTAACATGCAAAGAATTCATTTCATCATTCATAAGCATTTAACCACTCATCGAATTTTTAGATTTTAAAGCTTCTTCATAAGATTTAGGCTCGGAATTATCAATCGAGTCAAACACATTGAAAACAAATGAAGTCGTATGAAAATCATCAAACCTAGCAGTCACTTTAATGTTTCGTCTTGCCTTATCTCTAACAAGTTGATAATCATGCGATTTTCATTTTCTCGTTCATTTTCTTCAATAATTTCATCATCAAGATCATCATCATGATTTTCGGCAAAATGGGTTCAAAATCATGCAAATGAGGTTCGGTTTCGGCATAACAGGTTCGATTTCAGGCATATTTTCATGATTTTCATGCACAACAAAGACAGGAAGAATATCCACACTAGGAACATGCTCCACCTTATTAGGTGTACCATTTTCGAATCGAATCAGGACATGATAAGCAAGGCATTTCAGATTCATTAAATGTCACGTCCCTACTAATTAAGACTTTAAAACCAGGTTGAGATTTTAACCATAGCCTATAACCTTTAACACCTTTAAGGTAACCAAGAAAAACACATTTTACATTACTCTAAGTTCAAGTTTATCAAGTTTTGGTGAGCAAACGAGAACATCCAAACACTTTTAAGTTAGAAAAATCAATTTCATTACCCGTAAACACATATTCGGTATTTTACCACTTAAAAGGCCGCGAAGAGATCGATTAATCACTTACGTGCGATTAAAACGGCCACCCCAAAACTTTTTGAAAGTCGAACAAGCAAGCATCTTCTCACCCTTTAAGTAAAGTTCGATTCATTACGTTCCCGCTTCTGCGTTTTTCTTTGCGGTGTATCTGTGATGTTTTTATGCCTTTTAATACGAATCAACACACGAGTTATCAAGCAGTTGATTACAAAGTTCAAGTCCATTATCGATTCTTAGGATTTTAATTTTCTTTCTGTTTGATTTTCGCCAATGTTTTCACATTTGTTTAAGCACATCAAACACATCGCATTTGTTTTTCAACAAAAATACCCAAACTTTTCTTGAAAAATCATCAATAACTTAGAAAGAAAATACCAGAACCACCATGCGTATTAACACTTTAAGACCCCACATCGGCATGGAAATACTCAAGAATTTCGAGAACATGCAGTTTATTCGTAAAGAGAAACAGAAATTTAACTTTAAAATGTTTGCCAAGAACACAAGAATCACAAAATGGCATACAAGACAATTTATCTTTTCCAAAATAGCTATTTTTTTAGCGAAATTTCAAGACCTTTAGACATATGACCCAAACGTTTATGCCATAAATCGATTGTCATTTTGAGCCACACACAACATTCACGAATTTTGCGAGGCTAGATTCAAGTTAGCCATCAAACATACAAATTCCTCCTTTAATGACTTTGAAAATTACCAAGTTACCCTTTAAAATTTTCATTAAGCTTTTTCCACATTTCCCTCTAAACCATCATCCTCAAGAGCGAAGACATGAAATCAGTTGCTACACAAATCGTACATGCCTCACATTTTTCAAAGTCAAAAATAGTCGAATCAAATTTTAAACAAACATCACCAATTCAACAATATTACATTGTTTTGAATAGCCATGACCACAAAAAACCATGCATCACTTCTTTATATTAGAAAACAACCTTTTAAAAGGTGTCATATGAAAAGTGCAACCTTAATCAACAAATCATCATTCGAGCCACACACGAATCGAATGCCACGAATTCACATCAAAGACAATTTTCATAAACCATAAAGACATCATGCACATTTTCACTGTAGGCCATATTAGCATGCTCATTTTGTTTAAAATTCGATTTCCTCTTTTATTAGGGCATTCCCAACATAATGACCACTTTGACCACATTCATAGCACTTCCGATTATTAGGCCTGAAACTTGAACTGACTTACTCTTTCATTTCTTCTAGCAAATTTACGGTTTGTTATTATTACGGTTTATTAAACCTATTTTGAGAACGCCCTCTCACATGCATAACCTCACCAGGAATTTTGCACAGAACTTCTATTGATTTTTAAATCCAATTAACTTTCTTTTAAGGCCATTCACAACAGCCATGTCGAGTGTGATCGTGTCCCTACCATACTTAATAAAGCGGATTTAACATCACCATAAGACTAGAATAACATTCAAAAGCACAATCGAGTATAATCATCAATATTCTTATCACCGTCAACTTAATATCTTGAATTAATTTGGTAAACACATCCAAATTCTCATCAATCTCTTTGTTTAAGTCAAGTTTAAATCGAAAAAATTTCAAGCAAAAACAACTTACTAAGCGAAAAGAAGTTTCAATATACAATTCTTCTAATTTTTCCCCACAAAGCTTTTTGCAAAAGTTTACCAACTTTTCTAAACACGAGTCGAAGGTTCAAAATAATAGAAGAATAACCATACTCATCAAATTCAGTTTCTTTTCAATGGTATCTTTTTCAAGATAAACACCACTAATAGCTTTTATAAACTTTTTCTGGATTAAAATCCCTTTCATTTTTTGTTGCCAAATCGAAAAATCGGTTTTTCCATTAAATGGTTCAAGATTATAACTAGCACAACCATTTTCACAAAAACACAACAGTTTCGAAAAAACAATGCATACACTGTGCCAGTTATAATCCACAAACAAACAACACACGAAAATTCGAGATATAGCGAGCGCAAATAAATCCCACATATAGAAACCCCTCGCACCACGAGGATTCCACTACACTCGCGATGTAGGTCAAGCGGCTTTTTCGCTCGGAGTTCCTTATACTAAATAAAAAGCCGAAAAGACAATCAACCACATAGGAGCAAATAAATGCGGATGTGGGATCACACAGAATCCTCTAAACTACCCGACACATAAACCGCGACAAGCGGTATTTACACTACAAAGCGATAAGCCCGCGACAAGCGTACTACGCTACTAAAAACGATTAAAAGGAGATTAAGCCTCTTTACCGAGGCGAAACCCTAGGGTAAGGGTTTCGCCAGACCGCCACGCAATGGGATGCTCGATACCACTGTAAGGTATCGACCCATTTATCTATCCGCATCTGAACGCCATTGCCGAATATTACAATTTAACAAATATAACTATTCACGAGGAATCGGCTACGAAAATAAATAGGGATTACGGGCCTCTTTCGTATAAAGCAATAAACCAATACTAATAAGCTAAAAACTACGGAAAAATACCAAACAACCCGCTCCTCTTCCTCGAACCACTGCGAGGACCGGAGGCGGATTGAGGGTGACTTCTTTGCGTGGCCGCTCACTTCAACACGCCCGAATCGAATCTCGATGTAGAAGGTTCGGGACCCAGCTCGAGTTGTTGTAAAAACCGACCCACAAACCGTCACTAGCAAGCCATGACCAGGCCTGAAGCGAGGTAGCCACTGAAAACCCTGCACCCCAAATGCCACCCGAGAACACCCAGAACCCCGAATCGGAAACCCCACAAAGAGATGACCCAAATCGACTCACCCAAACCACTGGCGGAAATCGAACACAACACACGAAGGAATGCACGAGTCGGACTCACTCAATATCTCACTCGAGAAAATCTCAAAATATTCACGAGAACATGTTGATTTTGCACGGAGATAAGTTAGAGAAAAAAGTGCATATTGAAGAGTGAAAGGGGTGAAAAGAGGCGTTGAGTTGGGATGAGATGATTGGGGCTCATCTCTTTTGGTTTGGAAGAGAAGATATAAAGGGTCATTAAATGGTGTAGATTAAACCTTAAAGTGGGCCGGTCGGGATAATAAGTCCAAGACCAGCGGGTTTCTCACACGGGTTACATACGACCCGGTTCAAATGGTGGCAACAAATGGGTCAGGGATTTTGGGGCTGGAGAAAATAAAACAATTGGTCAATAACAAATATTGGGCCACAATTGAACGATTATGTTCCTCTTGGTTTTGAAATGACTTGTTGTGTGCTTGTTATTTCAGGTGTTATTGTGTTGTGTGCGCAATATGGTGATTTTACCCTATCCGTTTTGCTTTTGCTTGATGTGTGCTTGCTAAGCTGTCCGTGTTACGGTTTACTTTGTCTTCTTTGTAATCTGATTTTTGTTGTACTTTGTGTATAGTAAGAAAAAAAAAGCGATGATGAAAGCTATTTTTCATTTACCCCGTATATAGTGAACCCAAGATTGGGCGAGTGGAGAATGTTATAATTGTGGCCCAATATTTGTTATTGCCCAATTGTTTTATTTACTCCAGGCCCCAAAATCCCAACCCATTTGTTGCCGCTCCATTTGGGCAACCGGTCGTGTGTAACCCGTGTGAGAAACCCAGTCTTGACTTATTATCCCGGCCGTCCACTTTAGGGTTTAATCTACACCATTTAATTGACCCTTTATATCTCTCTTCCAAACCAAAAGAGATGAGCCCCAATCATCTCATCCCAACTCAACGTCTCTTTTCATCCCTTTCACTCTTCAATATGCGACTTCATTCTCTAACTTATCTCTCGTGCAAAATCAACATGTTCTTGGTGAATATTTTGAGATTTCTCTTGAGTGAGATATTGTGAGTGAGTCCGCTCGTGCATTCCTTCGTGTGTTGTGTTCGATTTGCTTTAGGGTTTGGGTGAGTTCGATTTGGGTCATCTCTTTGTGGGGTTCCGATCGGGGTTACGGTGGGTGTTCTTGGGTGGCATTTGAGGTGGTGTTTTCGAGTGGCTACCACTCGCTCGTGCGGCTGGCTTGCTAGTAACGGTTTGTGGTCGGTTTTTTACAACAATCGAGCTGTCCGAACCTTTCTACATCGGTGCTCGATTCAAGCGTGTTGAAGCGAGCGGCCCCATGCGAAGAAAGTCAACCCTCAATCCAGCTTTTGGGTCCTCGCAGCGATTCGAGGAAGAGGAGCGGGTCATTTGGTATTTTTCTGTAGTTTTTAGCTTTTGTAGCTTTTAGCTTCTTAGTATTGGTTTATTGCTTTATACGAAAGAGGCTCGTAATCCCTATTCCCGTAGGTCGTGATACTCGTAATAGTTATATTTGTTAGCCCTTGTAATATTCGCAATGGCGTCAGACGGGATAGACAATGGGGGTCGATACTTACACAACTAACTTAAAAATCTCCCAACAACAAAATCTACTCCTTAAAGAATCCCACCATACCCACCTCTTGTTAATACTTCACTACCTACAAATCCCCAAATCGATTTCTTAGCCATTCAAGGTATATATCCATAGAGTATCGCGAGCTTGTACCTCCAGTGGTATCGTTCACCCTTTGTAAGGGGTATTGACCAAGGTTCGAACCCAATATATTTTAGTTTATTTGAAATTTTTCCCCTCCGTCCAACCAATTCTCCCAACTTATTAAAAAAAAAAGTATATATCCATAGAAATCATTTAAAGGGGAAAAATATTCACAACCAAAGTGGAATATACACCATATCACCACATCAAATGATTTGTTTGGTTGTTCACATCCCTAAACTCATCACCAGCAATAATGTAAATTGGTTAAAATGACTCTATTACTGAGTTTCTTGTATACTCTACAGTCTACTTGTATCTAGCTAAGAGTATTATGTATATGCTAGTTTCTTGTGTTCATGCAGTTGAACCAAAAGAATATATAGAATATAACTAAGAGAAAAAAGAAGAATAAAACACTAGCATTGGATTTCATACAAATATTATGAATTCAACATCTGTAGACAAAGGGTTAAAAAGCATAAATTTTTGGGATAATTACAGAAAAACCCCCAAGGTTCGGGCTAATTACCAAAGAAAAACCCACACTTTTTTTAAAATTACAGTACACCCCTTGCTTCCGCCTTATATTTTTCCCTTCATAAGAAAAAAATTCAAAACCCCTACATTTATAAAAATATCACAGTTACCCCAAAAATTTAAGACAGAATCAAACTTGAGGGTTTCTTTTGTAATTTTCAAACATGTCTGGGTTTTTTTTGCAATTATCCCAGAACATAAGGGTGTTTTTGTAATTATCCCTAAATTTTTTTTTACCAGTGAGTGATTGAAAGTTGTGCTCAATTTCACGGCAGGCCATCACTGCTTCAACAGCATGGACTCTGACATGTTGATGCAACTGCTCTCTAAATGAGCACAAAACTACCAAATACTGCCCCTGTATATCATACACATAAATACACACACAGCTTAAAAAAAAAAAAAAAACCCAAATTCACAAGAAAGATGACAAAAAAGAAAAACCCACAAAAAAAAAAAAAGATTTAAAAAAAAAGGGTTTTTTCAGAGAAGGGACAAAAACAGAGCAGAAAATTAAACCTACCAAGAAGCTATCAAGTTCTTGCCTTTGTTGTTGAGAGAGTGAAAGAGTGTTGTTTTGGGCATAAAGGCGCAATAAATGGTGAGACTGAGATAACTGAGCATCAATAATCGGAAGCTGATCAATAGGCGTGGCCACACGCAGGCACGACACGTGTGCTGACAGGAGCTGCTCGTACAGAGGGTGGGTGGCGATCTCCGCCTTGAGCTGGTGGTGCTGCTCGCCGGAAACCGCCATGGATGATACATCACCTACTCCTCCAATTTCTCCAGACCCATTCATTGATCCTCTGCTTTTGACAGCAGTTGAACAGAGCAGTGGGGCTATAAAGAAAAAAAGGGGTTGTGAGAAAATCAAAGCCAAGAAAAATTATAAGAGTTTTCAATGGTGGGTTTAGAAATTTTTGAACGAAGTGATATGATCAAAAGGACCACTTAAAAAGGGTTTCTTGTTTTACACTAGCAAAGTCTCTCTGATATGAAATATGTCTCTGAGATTTTTGGGGAACATGCAAAATTAGTGTTGTACCTATAACAGTTGCATTATTGTCCTGTATTTTTTTTTCTTTTTTTTTTCTCGATTTTGGTCTTGTAAATTCTGAATTTGTTCAATTCTGGTATTGTAAATTTTAATTTGATAAAAATTTGGTCATGTGGGGCTATTTAATATTTCACTTATTTATTGTATCTAAGATCGGGGAATTGATTGTTGCTCAGTTGGTTTGAGCATTTGTAAACTAGGTTATTGATCTGGGATCAAATCATACCTATCTCACTTCTATCAGAACATTGTAATTGTACTCAGAAAAAATTATATCTAAGACCGAGTAGAAAATAGTATAAGAGTCTATGTTTTATGAGGTTGTCTTATGTGAGATCGTCTCATGGATCTAAGTTCATGTGACGGATCCTAAACACATAAAAATATATGATTTTTTATGGGTATGGGTTTGGCTCGAGATTCTATTCAAATATAGGTTAAAATCTCATGGGTTATATCTATGAGACCGTCTCACACAAGTATTTGTGATATTTTATTTACTTATGAATTGGATTGTTTATTATTTATCATATTGATTTAGGAGAGTAAATCAGATGTACCTGACCTAGGGACCCACAAAGCGAGGTGGAGTGTGTTCCACGAAGCGACTTGGTCGAGGATCCCCAAAAAGCGAGGTGAGGTACTTTGTTAGAGGGACTAAACATAACGCACGTTAAGTGGCCGGATGGCTCCCAGCTAAGGCCCCTCCGATGCCTAAGTCGAATCAGGTAGTTGAGGTACTTAGAAGGCTAAATAACGAGGTAATTTAGAATAATGACAAATTACCTTTTACCTTGATTTATGTGCCGTATTTATAGTACTGTTCACCGGGTAAGGCGGGATCTCCGTACACGTGGCGCCCAATCGACGGCGCGTGGCTCGCGAGCGACCCGACCAGACTTTTGGGTCAGTCGGGGGCCATATAAAAGCCACGGATCCTGGGGTATTTTGGTAATTTTGCAAGCGAGGTCAAAATTGTCAACTCGGGCTAGGTGAGGCTATAATGGTAATTTCCACATCATTTACTCCCCCAGTTACTTTAGTAATTTATTGTTGAAGTGACTCGATTCAGGTCCTCGAATTCGAAGCGTCAAGGAGCCCAAGCCATTGAATTCGAAAAGACCCTTCAATCTAAGCCGTTGAATTCGAACAGCCTTTTGATCGAAACCGTTGATTTTCCCGCCCTTCTTTTTTTTTAGGAAAACGTTATAGCATTCTCTAGCCGTCTTCCTCGCGCCGTCGCCTTCGCTTTATCCCTCCCGCGTAGGGAACTTCATCTTCAAATGATAAGTGGACACCACGACTTGAAATTGATTCGATCCCGGGTCGCCCCATGATCACATTATAAGCAAATGGGGCGTCTACCACCAGTACTTGATCATGATTGTCTTTAAACGGCGTCACGAGCGAGGGGGGGGAGATCAATGGTTCCTGGGGAACCACTTCGCTTTCAAACCCCATCAACGGAGTGTCAACCTGACGTAAAGCGATTCACATCTAGTTCCATCTTCCTCAACACATGCATAAATAATATATCCGCCGAGCTCCCATTGTCCACCAAAACTTTTTGTACATCGAAGTTAGCGATATCCATCGTGATAACCATCGGTCATTTTGCTGCGCTCGACCCCCACGAGGTCACGACCATCGAATGTAATAGGGCTAGAGTTTTGGGCGTTCATGACCTGAGTTTCCTCTTAGAATCATGAGTGAGGTTACGCGCATGTTTCCTTCTTGCACTCTGTGAATCACCTCCACTAGACCTCCTGTTATCATATGTATAACCCCCTCACGAGGCGGGTTATCTTCTTCCCGATTTTGCTTGGCCTGAGCGTTCCTCGGGCGTTCTTGCTATGTCCCGCCTCATGGCGACCTCTCGACCGGCCGTGACTTGTGAGCTAGTGATCTTCGCCAGGGTCCCTTAGGTCCTTCCCGTTCTTCTTTCAAAACAAAATTTTGTAAGTAACCTTCGGATGAGCCTTTCAATCTCATCTCGCAATTGAATGCGATCCACGGTGTCGTGGCCATAGTCCTTGTGGAAGCGACAATATTTCTCTATGTTTCTTCGTCCCGAGGTCGTTTCATCTTTTTTTGCCACCTTAGCATATCGATTCGCTCTATGGCCATTAGAGCGTGACTTGGCGCGCGTTGATAGAGTATATCTATTGTGCCTCATTGTCTGGGCGATCTTGATCCGGACCTCGGCTCAGCCTCTCTCGACCCTAAACCGAAGCCTCTCTCTCTAAGATCCCTCCCCTCGCGTGGAGCCCGAGCCACTGGGACAACTCCCGGTCTTTAAGGGCATTCATCTCTTCCTCTTGTATGTATTTACGGTCACTTCCATTAATCTGCTCCTTATCGACAGGCGATTCGCGGCGAAGCCGATGCTAATGGTCCTTTTGCAATCGAGGATAAGGATATTAGTCATCATGTCAATTCGCATATCTTGTACATCCAATGCTTCATCATTGAACCGATTTATGAATTCCCTGAGCGACTCTTTCACCCCCTGTCTTATAGTGAACAAATGCGAGGTTGACCTTCGGGCTCGCTTTTGGCTTGTGAACTGGTATAAGAACTTTCGAGCCAGCTGTTCGTAAGAAACCACGGTTCCTCTAGGTAATCCCATGAACCATTTCTGCGCCTTTCCGGTCAGCGTTGTGATGAATATTCTAGCATTCATGGCATCCGACTGCCCATACAATTGCATCACATGGTCGAAAGCGGTGAGATGTTCCTGAGGGTCCCTATTCCCATCATACTTTGGGAGATCAGGAAGTTTGAAGTTCGGCGTGACCACCTCAGCTAGGATCTCGGGAGAAAATGGAGACCCTCTTTTCTCAGCGGATATTCTGACTCCCCTCCGCCTCAAATCATCCGATTCTTAGTAACATGCTCGATTTGTTCACTCGATTCGTGTATGCCCCGTGGATTATTGGATAGTTCGCCCACGACCTCTTCTCGTCTCCTCGGTGGCTTTGCAACTTGACTAGCCACCTCTTCCAAATCAACCAAAGACTTTGAAGTTTCGTTTTCCATATTCCCTCTTCCCGGGTGGACCTTGGGAGAGGCCTCCATAGCCTTCTTGCCCTTTCTTTCCCTATCCTCCAACATTTTCTCAAAGTCACTAGCCTTCATGTGAATCATCCGCTCCTCCTCCTGAACGAAAGATGGTCCCGCCAAGTGAAGCGGGCGGGTGGTGATGTTTCGGGAAGGTCCTCCACGACCCACTGAGGTGTCTTGGATGCATGCTTAGGTGTTTCCAATAGTTTCCCTGGTGTCTTCTCCATCTTTAGCTAGACCTCTTTCCCACAGACGGCGCCAACTGATTTAGGAGAGTAAATCAGATGTACCTGACCTAGGGACCCACAAAGCGAGGTGGAGTGTGTTCCACGAAGCGACCTGGCCGAGGATCCCCAAAAAGCGAGGTGAGGTATTTTGTTCGAGGGCACACAACAACGCACGTTAAGGCTTGGGAGGGATGGCTCTAGCTAAGGCCCTTCGATGCCTAAGTCGAATCGGGTAGTTGAGGTACTTAGAAAGCTAAATAGCGAGTTAATTTAGAATAATGACAAGTTACCTTTTACCTTGATTTCCGTGCCGTATTTATAGTACTGTTCACCGGGTAGGGCGGATCTCCGTACACGTGGCGCCCAATCGACGACGTGTGGCTCACGAGCGACTCGACCGGACTTTTGGTGGTCGGGCCCATATAAAAAGTCGCGGATCCCGGGAGTATTTTGGTAATTTAGCGGCGAGGTCAAAATGGTCAACTCGAGCTAGGCGAGGCTATAATGGTAATTTCCACATCAAATATAAATTGCTTAACGAGAGGATAAAATTTAACACTAATGAATCGAGTAAAAATCCAAGATAACAATTATTTTGCAAAAATAATTACTTTGGTTAATAGGACTGAAGTTGTCACAACTAAAAAGTATAGGAATAAAATTATTATTTTTGTTGGGGGCTGATAAGTGCCTTTTAGTACATATTTTGTGGTAGTAATTCGATAGATTTTAAATTGTTTTGTTAGAAAAAATCATAGTCTTCTTAATTATTTTTAGCATTTTATCGCGGGATATGTTTAACATTATAGGTGGAGCAATTTGAAGCCAACATTAAATACAAAAAGGCAAGAAAATCACTCAATATGACTTGGGGGTGTCAAATAACATGGCCATGTTCAAAAAGAAGGAAATAAATTGAAGAAAAATTGGAAAATGGGTCCAAAACGGTCAAACCGTGTCACCAAACACGGCCATGTTGAAGGGGATCAAAAGAGGAGAAAAATTGCACAAAACAGAGCCTGAAACGGCAAGGCCGTGTCAAGCAACACGGCCGTGTCCGGCCACTTTTCCAACTACCAGAGCAGCACGGCCTGGCCGTGTTGCCCAACATGGCCGTGTCAGGACCATTTTCTGATACTTTTCTATGCGGAAATTGTGGAAAACTCACCAACCAACCCCTTTTGACCACTTTTGTACACCTTTAACACCCCATTTTGCCGCACCATGTCTCCATATTCCTCAATCATCAATTGAGTACAAGAATTCACCAACCAACAATGAAAGTGGAGGCATTGTTTAGCAAAAGATGGCACTATCAATGTATTATTGTACAAAAAATGTTGTCTATAAAAGCCATAGTTGAAGTTGGGAGAGCATTCCATTCATTATTCAGATTCAATTCATTAGATACTCGAAATATTCATTGTATTCACTTCATTAAGTAGAATTGGGGTCAAGAGGTCTTGGAGAAGAAAGCAGGGCAATATTGGAGAAGAAGGCTTGGAACAACATCATCAACCAAAGAAGAAGTCCATTAAGATTTTGAGAAAGATAAGTACACCATGTCTACAATACTTAAATCTTCTTGTGTAATTTACTCTTTTGTCAAAATCATGAGTAGCTAAAATCTTAGTGTTTGAGTGTAATGAACTCTAGAATGGATTTGTGATTGAGGTTTGTATATTTTTAATAAAATCATCATGTCTTGTGCGATTCACTTATATCATGCTTATCTCATTTGAGTTAATATTTCCGGTATATTAATTTGATATCTTTTCTTCATCAGGTAATCGAGAGATTTATGGTGGAAAAGAAATTGTATAAGTGAAAAGAGTTGCATGCAATCCTAGATATAAGGCGACATAAATCTTCCCGATTAGGTCAAACCTAATATGGGAATTCATAAATCGTTATAATGCAATCTTGGGGTTTTAACTAGAAAGAGATTTGATTAATCAACTTGAGATTAAGAGTTTTTCGCCTTGAGAAAGGGATTAACTTAAATCGGGAATTTCTACTACCCACATAACAAGGGGATTTTATTAAAAGAGGTTGGTTTTTGCTTAAGGGCTTATGGTTGAATTTTTAACTTGTCAAATCACAAAAACATTCTAGAGGGATTTACATTCAAACACACTTCTATCTCTTGATTTCTTATTCTACAAAAATTTTACTTCATTTTTACAATTTATAATTTGTTTTCCTTTTCATCAAACAAAAACTCGAAATGTGTTAGATTAAATAACAAAAAGACGGTAATTATTAGTACTTACAATCCTCGTGGGAATGACACTCGGTACTCAATAATCTATATTATAAAACGATAGGTTCACTTGCTACGGTTTTAAAGGTAGCTTTTGAGCCATCAAGTTTTTGGCGCCGTTCATGGGATTGTAATATTAAGAACACCTTATTTTTGTTAATTTAATCATTTTTTTTATTTTCATCAATTGTCTTTCTAGGTATCTATCTTTGTAAGTCTTGGATTATACTTATCCTCCTTGTTTACTACAAAGCATGCATGCCTACTGCGCGAATATGGAAGCACGAGACCGCCAGAAGCAACACGGAGGAAAGTATTAGTACAGGACCACACGAGGAGGATACTAACGAAAGCAAGGATCCCGATATGGCGGATGAACAACAAAGAACCATGTACGACTACGCTAAGCCATCTATGGACGATGCGTCGTCTAGTATCGTAAGGCCCGCTATTGCGACCAATAATTTCAAATCAAATGAATGTCATTCAAATGGTGCAATAATTTGTTCAATTCGACGGCTACCAGGCGAAGATCCAATAATCATATCGCAAATTTCCTCGAAATTTGCGATACTTTCAAAATAAATGGAGTCTCCGACGATGCCATCCGTTTACGCTTGTTCCCATTTACTCTTCGGGACGGGCTAAACAATGGCTAAACACTTTCCGAAGGAACAATCACAACATGGAGCATTATGGCGGAAAAATTCCTTCTAAAGTATTTCCCACCCGCTAAAACCGCACGATTGAGGAATGAGATCTCTTCATTCACTCAAGAGGACGATGAAACCTTGTACGACACTTGGGAGAGATTCAAAGAATTGCTGTGAAAATGCCCACATCATGGTCTTCCCATTTGGATGCAAGTCCAAACATTTTACAATGGGTTGACAAGGCAGATGATTGATGCGGCGGCGGGGGGAACATTGAACAATAAAACACCCGAAGCCGCCCAAGATCTCATAGAAGGAATGGCCATGAATGGCTATAAATGGCAATCCGTACGAGGAAAAACCAATAGGTCAGTGGGAACATATAATGCGGATGCGGTGGTTACACTAGCCGCACAGGTCGAAGCTCTGATTCAGAAAATCGACGGGTTGGCAGCTCCAAAACCACCACCACAACAAGCCTTCTCATGCGAGACTTGTGGAGGATCGCACAACCACCAAGATTGCCCTCACGCGATACCGCCGCATGAACAAGTGGATTATCTAGGTAATCAATCTCGACCCTTTCAAAATAATCCTTTCAAGAACACTTATAATCCAGGTTGGCGTCAACACCCAAACTTTAGTTAGGAAATCAAGGTCAACAAAGCCTAATCCAAACGCACTCCCCAATTAAATGCACCTCCCGGTTTCCAACCGCGAAAACCAAGTTTGGAGGACTTATCAGTCCCAAATTCGTCCCAAACAACGGAAACCCGTTTCACGGCCACCGAAACGCGTCCTTAGGAACCAAGAAGCATCTATTCGTAACTTGGAAAATCAAATTGGTCAAATTGCCAAAATGATCTCCGAAAAGGCCACAAGGAGCTTACCTAAGAACACCGAGCCAAATCCAAGAGAACGGTAAAAGCAATTACTCTAAGGAGTAGAACAAAGCTAGGCAAGTCACGGATGCCGGAGGAGCGAACCCACGCCCATACAACAAAAAAAAAGACGAACAGTACCCAAGGAAACAAAGAAAATGGTACCGGAATTCCAACCACCTATTCCATATCCAAGTCGAAAGCGTAAGGACAAACATGACGACCAATTAATTTGGTAAGTTCTTGGATTTATTTAAACAATTGCACATCAATATTCCTTTTGTTGAAGCCCTTTCACGAGATGCCAAAATATGTCAAGTTCCTAAAAGATCTTCTTTCAAATAAGAAGAAGCTTGAAGAAATATCCATGGTGCAATTAAATGAGGAATGCTCGGCAATTTTGCAAAACAAGTTACCTCGGAAAATCAAAGATCCGGGGGAGTTTCACTATCCCTTGTCATGTCGGTAATTTGATCACAGTGATCGGGCATTGGCGATCTAGGGCTAGCATTAATTTGATGCCTTATGATTTATTCAAACAAATGGGTCAGGGGAGCCAAAACCAACTAGGATGAGCCCGCAATTAGGCGCGGATCTATTAAATATCCTAGAGGCATTGTTGAAGATGTTTTGGTCAAAGTCGATAAGTTTATATTTCTGTCGATTTTGTAATCCTTGATATGCATACGGATGTCGAAGTCCCCTTGATCCTGGGCGTCCATTTTTAGCTACTTTGCTAAGGCAATCATTGACGTGCATGATGGCAAACTAATTTTAAAAGTCGAAGATGAACAAGTCATTTTTAAAATCGCTACATCAATGAAAAATACGATAGATAAAGATGACTCTTGTTTTGCTATTGATCTTATCGATATGGAGATAACCAACTCTCTACCAAGCATGATTTCTAACGAATTCTTGGAGACTTGTATTGTTCAAAGTGCGGTATATCGGATGAAAACCCCTTTCTTAGGGAATCAGACTCGCATTGGAGGAAAACGAACCAACAGATCGGCCAGAAAGAGTTCGAAAAAATTGAAAACTCACGGTGGGGCATATCAAACCATCCATTGAGGATCTACCACTATTGAGTGAAGGAGTTACCCGAACACTTGGAATATGCATTTCTAGCCGAGAACGCCAAACTTCCCGTAAATTATTTCATCCAATTTATCTTCTCATCAAAAGGATATATTGTTGGCAATATTACGGAACATAAAAAGGCCATCGCTTGGAAAATCTCCGATATTCAAGGATAAATCCTTCCTTTTGCACTCACAAAATTCTCGATGGAGGAAAATTTCAAGTCGGTTGTTCTACCACAAACGTCGTTTAAATCCAAACATGAAAGAGGTAGTCAAGGCGGAGGTAATCAAATTACTTGATGTTGGGCTCATCTATCCATTTCTTACGATAATGGGTGAGTCCAATTTCAAGTGGTTCCAAAGAAAGGTGGGATGACGGTGGTACCAAATGAAAAGAATAAACTTATTCCAATGCGACAATATGAGTTGGCGAGTTTGCATCGATTCACGACGCGCTTAACGATGCTACTCGCAAGATCATTTTCCCTTACCTTTTATTGATCAAATGCTTGAACGCTTATCCGTCACCTCTATTATTGCTTCATTGATGGCATGTCGTCGTTATTTTCAGATTCGATAGCACCGAGGACCAAGAGAAAACCACTTTCACTTGTCCCTACGGTATTTCGCCATCGACGCATGCCTTTTGGGTTGTGCAACGCACCAAATGACTTTTCAACGTTGTATGCTTGCCATCTTCGACGAGCTTATAGAAGAAATCATGGAAGTCTTCATGGATGACTTCTCGGTTTTGGAGATTCCTTTGGTCTTTGTCTTGCAAATCTTAAAAAGTCCTTGTTCGTTGCGAAGAGACTAACCTGGTATTTAACTGGGAAAAATGCCACTTCATGGTACAAGAAGGAATTGTTTTGGGGCATAAAATTTCTTGCAAGGGAATTGAAGTTGACAAGGCGAAGGTTGAGACAATTTCCAAATTACCTCCACCCACCACGGTAAAGGCAATCCGAAGCTTTTTAGGCACGCCGGTTCTATAGGCGATTCATCAAAGATTTTTCAAAAATTGCCCGGCCACTCACTCGACTCTTGGAGAAGGATACGGTTTTTGATATCAATGATGAATGCCTTCAAGCATTCAACACTTTGAAAGAAAAACTCACTACTTCTCCCATCATGGTGGCTCCGGATTGGTCTCAACCGTTCGAACTCATGTGTGATGCTAGTGACTATGCGGTAGGAGCGGTACTTGGGCAACGAAAAGATAAACATTTCCGGTCAATCTACTATGCAAGTAAGACTTTGAATCCTGCTCAATCCCACTATACAACTACCGAAAAGGAATTACTTGCAGTGGTTTTCGCCTTTGACAAATTTCGCTCATACTTGATTCTATCCAAAGTCATTGTTTATACGGATCACTCGCTTTACACTATATCTCGCCGACAAAAATGATGCAAAACCACGACTAATTCGATGGGTTCTCTTACTCCAAGAATTCGATGTGGAGATCAAAGATAAACGGTCTTGAAAATCTTGTCGCCGACCACCTATCTCGGCTTGAGCACTCCGGCGCCGATGAGCAACACAATGGACATATCAACGATTCTTTCCCAGATGAGCAACTATTTGCCCTCAACTCAATTTCAATTGATATTCCTTGGTTTGCGATTTCGCTAATTATCTTGCGGGAAAAGTTCTCCCAAAAGGGATGACCCATCAACAAAAGAAGAAATTCTTTTCGGACCTCAAGTATTATATTTTGGACGACCCCCACCTCTTCTGAGTTTGTGCGGATCAAATCATATGAAGGTGTGTTGCACTTCCTGAAACAATCTCCATTTTGACTCATTGTCACAAAGGACCCACTGGTGGACATTATCAAGCAAATACTACGGCACGCAAGGTCCTTGAGTCGGGTTTTTATTGGCCTACACTCTTCAAAGACGCAAAAACGGTATGTTGAAACTTGTGATAGTTGTCAACGAACAGGGGAATATTTCTCGAAGAAATGAAATGCCCCAAAACGGTATACTTGTTTGTGAAATTTTTGATGTTTGGGGTATTGATTTTATGGGACCTTTTCCGGCGTGGTTTGGCAATAAATATATTTTGGTAGCCGTTGACTACGTGTCTAAGTGGGTAGAGGCTCAAGCTTTGCCTAAAAATGATGCTCGAGTGGTGGTGCATTTTCTCAAAAAACTTTTTACCCGGTTTGGTACACCACGAACCATCATTAGTGATAGAGGCACTCACTTTTGTAATAATCAATTTGACAAGGTTTTAAAGCGTTATGGTGTCACACACCGAGTCGCCACCGCCTATCATCCTCAAACTAGTGGTCAAGTCGAAGTGTCCAACCGCGAATTAAAACGAATTTTGGAAAAAACGGTTGGGCACTCTCGCAAGGATTGGTCCCTTAAACTCGATGATGCCCTTTGGGCTTATAGAACGGCTTTCAAAACACCAATAGGGACTACCCCATACCGACTCGTCTATGGTAAGGCATGTCATTTGCTTCATTGAGCTTGAACATAAAGCTTTTTGGACTATTAAAATGCTTAATTATGATTTATCAAGTGTAGGAAATAACCGTTTATTGCGAGATTAACGAACTCGACGAATGGCGAAATTCGCATACGAGAATTCGAAAATTTACAAAGAAACGAACGAAACAATGGCATGACAAGCACATTAAGCACACAAGGAGTTCCAACCGGTGATCAAGTGTTACTATTCAATTCCCGACTTCGCTTTATTCCCGGTAAGTTAAAATCAGGTGGTCCGCCCATTCACCGTCACTCAAGTGTTTTCTTACGGGACTATCGAAATTACACACAAGGAAATGGGCTCCTTTAAGGTAAACGGACACCGTCTGAAGCTTTATTTTGGGGGCACCATCGATGATAATTATAGAGATTCCCTCAAGCTTGAGGATCCCCCAAATACATCACACAATTAGAGGTGAATCAGTCCAGCTATATGACACTAAAGAAGCGCTACCCGAGAGGCAACCCGATGATTTTTGTGTCAATTTGTTTCCAATTTTTACTTAGGATTCATATTTTTTTTCTCTTTACTCGGGATGATATTTATATATATATAAAAAAAGAAAAAATTTCAGCCCGGAACACGGCCTGGTCTTGTCTGCCGACATGGTCGTGTCAAAATTCCCCAATTTTCCCTTTTACATATAAAAAAATGAAAATTGGCCCGAACACGGCCGGGCCGTGTCGCCCGAAACGCCCATGTTCGGACTGATGTTTTTTTTTTCAGAAATGAACTGAACACGGCCGTGTCCGGCCGCAAAAACAGGAGAAAGCGTTTTTTTGTTTTTCAAAATTTCCCAAATTTTTTTCCAATTCTAAACCCTAAAACCTCTCCTTCCTCCCCAAAATTTCCCCCAAATCTCTCTAACACTCCCATTTAAACTCAAATTCTTCCATAAAACACCATCTTCCCTCCATTGCCAACACTTCTACCGATTGATTGTTGGGAATTTTGTGGGGTTTTGGGAGATTTCTCTTGTGGGTTTCTATTTCAAGGTATGATTTTCTATGTTATTCTTTCTTTTTTTTGTTTAATTTCATCATTTTTGTTTTTGTGCTTTCAATTTGTTCATAAATGTTTTAAATTTCTATCATTTAGGGCTTTTTGATTTAACTTAAAATTTTTGGAATTTTTATGCCTAATTATTTGTGTTGAAGATGAGGGTATTTCTTGATTTTTATGGTGATAATTTTGGCCCCATATGCTATTGAAATTTGTATGGGTAAAATCATGTGAAGTCAATTGTTGGAATTATCTTGCTTAATTTCACCAACAAAATTGGTCCTAAACGAATGAAAGGGTTTATTGTTGCCTAAATATAACGATATGAGCGTTTGTTGATTGATTGATTGTTAGAATCATATGATTGATCATAAGTGGAAACCGTGCTTTGTTGTAACTTACTTGCTATTTTGATGAGAACTTGAAGGTGATGGGATGATGTTGTTGTTGGGAATTTACTTGAGGCATGGTTTTTATAGGATAGTTGGTTTTCAAAGAAATATTAATAGTAATTGTCCTTGTATTGCAATTACATTTTGCTATCAAAAATTCCTTTTTCAGGATCACCATGTCAAAACGTGGCGTTCTACCGCACCTTCTAGCTCCCGTCAACCCTCTCGGGCCAATCCACCGCATAATCGTCACGGTATCCTATTCTGGGATGACGAACATCTATAGCCCGGTATCAACAACTGTTGGGGAAACCATTACACAACACCCGTTACCCGGATGACGTGACTCTGGAAGCTTTAGGGTTACGGGAGGACATAGAATGGATGTTTGAGCAAGTCGGTTGGGGACGTTTCATGGGCACTAAATCTCCTACATACGAGCGCATAACTCTTGAATTTCTCAGTTCGATCAATGCCGAGATTCTCCAGGGACCTAATGCCACGGAGGGTCTCATCTCATTTAGGCTTTTTAATCAAAAGTACACACTAACCCTCGCCGACTTTAATCAAATTTATGGTCTTCCTATCGGAGGTGAACGCGAACACCGGGAATTTCACGCGCACGTTTTCTGGAATCAAATTACTCCTCTGAATCCCTCAAATGAGTACATCACCTCTCGTGCCAAAGTATCTCAAGTAATTAACCCCTGTTTTCGTTACGTTCACCGTGTGATGGCTAATACATTGTTTGGGCGCGGGGAGAGTGATGGTAATCTAAGGCGGGACGAACTAATGTTTCTTTGGGCCATGGTGAACGGTAAACACTTGGATACTGGGGCCTACCTTGCACGCCACTTTCAAAAGGTCGGGAAATGAGAGTGTAGTAAGATCGTTGTTGGCGGCCTAGTCACTCCAATCGCTCTCCACTTCGAACACGACTTGACTGGCCTACAACAAGCGTGCGGGAGCTCACGCATTGATATAGAGGTATGTGTTGCCATGAAGCTAATTGAAAAAATGAATGATCAATACCATCTATGTTTTCGGCACACGGCTACCCAAATTCCGCTTCCCGACCCGGCCCGGACTACGGTACGGGATCCCGATAACTGGCATATGGTTTTTCCACCTAGAGGGGGTGATTTTCTACCTTTACCCCCTGCTTCAGATCATGCTCCTCATTCCCCATCTCCATCTCGGGATTCACCACACCGTGCCTCTTCCTCTCGCCCACCACCACCGCATCATGATCAAAATGATCTTCAAGCTATTCTACAGGAACAACACCACCAAAGGGGCATGCTATCATATCAACAAACCATGCTCGAACGCCAGCAAAATATGCTCGACCGCCAACAACAAATGATGGAACAACAATTTGGCGTTATTCGGGATATTCGAGAACAACAACAACAACAACAAAGCACCCTTCTATCTCAACTCCACCAATGACACATTTCTCAAGGACACTTTCCGCCACCGCCATAAGGACGTATTTTTCTTTGTTTTATTTCTAGTTTCCTTTGATCCATATTGTATCCCATCCCTTCTTCACATTGGGGACAATGCGACCCTTGAAGTTGGAGGTGTTGAGATTTGTTAGCACGTTTTGAATTTTTTTTAGTTTTGCGTGAAATTTGCATGTTTTTAGTTGTTAGGAATTTTATTGTTTAGATTTTGATGAATGCCATGTAAAACTTAGAATAGAAAGTTGGCACCCCAATTTTTGTTGTAAAATGCTTTGTAACAATTAGAGCTAGCCAAGCTGAGTTAAGTCGGCCTACGCCCCTAACATGCAAGAAGACAAATCAAGACTGGAAGGAAGACTCTGCTGAGACAATTGAGTATGGCAAAGAAGAGTAGACGGAACTCTCTTGAAGAAACAACCGAGATGCGACTAAGTGGAGTATCGATCAAGTCAACTCGAGAAAAGCCAAGTCTCAAGTTGAAGTGATGAAGAGTCATCCATGATTGGAAGGCGACTCTAAGTCACCTGGGGAAAGCAAGGAAATGCGGTCAAGTTTAGATAATCGTAAAAGATCCGTTGCCACGAAATCAAGAGATTCACTTAAATAAGTAATATCTCCATACCACCTTTCTCGGAGTGCTCGGTCCCGAGCGTGCAAATGGAATGAACCAATGGGAAGCACTACACCGTGTCAGAACTCTGAAAAAGTGAAAGAACAATTCATACGAGGAAATGGCAATTCCAAGGACTGCAACAAGACAAGCCAACGACTGCAAGTGACTTTCAAAATTAGCCTATCTCTTCAACGGGCAAATTTTTGAAAGGTCACTATAAAAGGCTGAGGAGTTTAATAGAGGAGAGAGACAAGTGACACAAGAGATAGACCTGAACCAAAAGACGTTCAAGCAATTATTAGAAAAATCTGAAACATTCTCAATCCTCAAGCCTAAACTACGAAGAACATCAATCCAACACTCACCTGTGAAGGAAAGATAACTTCAATCGGTTGAAGAGAAAATACAAAACAAGGGGTCTACATTCCACGAAGGATTGTAGGAAGGTTCAAGATCGAACCAAGTCTTAAGCTTTTGGAGGGCTTCGTGATCAAATCCAAAGAGCTTGAGCAAGTGAGTTGTAGTGGCAAAGGCGCGCCCGCCTGTGAAGAAGGCGAGTCGTGCGAGAAGCCGGTGAGTGATCAAGGCGTCTCGGTCGAGTCCCAAAGGATCAAGTCACCGTTTGTGTGATCAAGACTTGTATCCGGGACTGTTACCACTTTGTAAACTGATCATTACCTAGTGGATTCCTCCGGGAGTTGGAGAAGAGAGGAGTAGAAGAATTACCCCATCTTGAACCTCTATAAAAATTTCACATGTGTCATTTACATTTCAAAGATTTTAATTCCCGCATTATTAACTTCTTATATCTCATTGATAAATTTGCTATCCACTTGATAATTTATAAGTACTAAACCAAGCACTAAACTCTTGCTTTATCAAACTTAAGGGTGTTAAGTCTTCCAAAAAAAAAACCACAATCGAGTTTATTTAGAGTCAATAGCTGAGTTATTCCATCAACAAATCGATTGAGTCTGAGAGATTAACTCTTGAGTGACTAAATTGATTGTCCATCCTGGGACACAACGTAGTATTAACTCAATATTTAAAAAGGACAAAATCGAAAATTTGGTAAGGTTTATTCAACCCCTTCTAAACCTTACACTTACACCCCTTGGGACCTACAAGTGGTATCGGAGCGGTTAGTTCATTGAACCCTCCGCACCGTTCTTGAACTAGATCTCCAAACTTTTCAAAGTCTGCTTTAGTACTTAAACTCTCGAAACTCTTTTTATCATTAAAAGTTATTATCATGGAAGCAAATTTGACACGCATCCCTATGTTCACTATTGAAGAATTTGATGATTGGAAAATTCGTATGCGGGCTCATCTATCAAAGATTACATGATGAGATGTGGATAGTGATAGAAAGATGGGCCTCTGCAAATCTTAAAGGTGAACACAAATTGTCACGAAGAGTTGCGGTGAAGGAGAAGAAGATGATGTTGCTCCCGGACCGGTCGTGGTTGAAAAACCAAGAACTGAGTGGACAAATGATGACAGAAAAAAGATACAACCTGGACAATGTAGCCAAGGACATCCTTTACAAAACCTTGACAAAGTCATGTTCAATAAAGTCAAATCATGCAAAACGGTTAAAGAAATGCGGACAAGCGACATTGATTTGTGAAGGCTCGGAAACAAATCAAAGAAAACAAATTATCGATGGTCAGTCAGAAATTTGAGAACTTCAAAATGATCTCGGGAGAGAACCTGGATCAACTGGATGCTCGGTTCACGAAATCACAAATGAGCTATCTCGCACTTGGAAAGGAATATACACGAAGAAATGTGTATGAAGATCCTAAAAAGTCTCCCACTGAATGGGAAATGAAGGTCATGGCACCGAGACATTCCATGGACCTATCAAAGACATCCAACCATGAACTATTCTCGGACCTCAAAGCCTACGAGTTTGGTGAAAGAAGAAAAGACCCGAGGAAGAGACAACAGACCCAAAACACTTGCTCTAATTGTTAAAGATGGGAAGAGAGCTGAGGTTAAAGAAGTCATTGACCCGGAAGAAATAGCCCGATGGTTAAAAGATTCAACAAGTTCTTTAATAAGAACTACAAAAGAGAAAGGGTGAATCTTCCGGAAGACACTCGGCTCCTCCAAATCAAGGAAGATAGGCCAACTAAGAGAACATATCATCAAAAAGTTTAGTATCAAAGGGCCAATCCAAGAATGGAAAGAAGAGTGATCAAAAGGTTGAATATCTATCTTTGAATCTCAGACAACCAGGTCACTATGCCATTGATCGTCCATATCCTCGTAGTCAACAAATACAGGATGAAGAAGAAAGAAAGGTCTTCAAAGAAAGAAGACAAGAAAGGAAAAAAAAAAGCGCAATGATGGTCAGAGATCACTAAAACTGCCAAGTCAAGAGAGATAGCTGATTGAGAGAGCGGTGAAGTTTTACTACTCAAGTGACTCGAAGAAGAAGCTCGATCTTGATGGCCAAAGAACAAGATCAACTCCGACCAAGAAGATGAGGTACAATCTAACTCAACAAACTCGTACACTAGTGATAGTGATCGTGACACACACACTTCATCACCCACTCGATCTTTATGATTCATTAGGCAAAATGATGAAAGATTTTGAACACATTAAATCCTCACATACACCGTTGAATGAGGAAAAAAAGCCTACTCAAAAGTCAAAACTCAAAGTGACTAAGGAGCCGAGTACTCTAAGTCAAATAGTCATTTGAGAATGAAAGTTTAAAAGTGAAAATGCTAAATTAATAAAGCGAGAAATTGCTGCTATAGAAAATAGGAGAATGACCTCAAGAATGTTATTGCCTCATTCACTAAGGCATCTAAATCATTGGATGATCTTATTATGAGTCAAAGAGAATGTGGATACAAAACAGGTTTAGGATTTAATTCCTCTGTGCTATGTCAAACCTCAAAAGTAATTTTGGAAAAAGGATCCTCAAGTCATGAAGAGTCCGAAAATCCAAAACTCTAAATGTTGCACACACATTCACTCCAAAGCACAATAACAAGCAAACGACCTTGGTTACAAAGGAAAAGGAAAACTGACCGATTGAGTGTCTTGAAAGGACAAAGAGAAGAAATTCACCAGTCCTCAAAGAAACTCCAAACGAAAATACTCAGTAAAGAAAAGCGAGCTACCAAAAATCCCGGAAAATCCATAAAAGAAATACATATGATGGGAATGGTAGAAAATATCCAAGCCAAGCTAATTGGAATAATGTGAACTATCGGATAGACTTATGGAATATAAGCCCAAATGGCAAAGGCCTAACTCAAAGAAAGGCCATTCCAAAAGTATAAGAGCTTTCATCAAAGACACATATGCACCTAGGCACTACACTCAAAGACACCACAATTACCCAAGGAAGGCAATTGCTAAAACACATATGCGGTATACTGAACAAAAAAGAGACAATTGTATGAACCTAGAATTCCCAAGCAATTTGCCAGGATTAACTATGATTATGGCATCGATAGATGGCAACCCCTTAGTCAAATCATTTGGCTATAAGTTGGTTGGATCATCTTACAATTCTAACCCCTCAGGGACCTGCACAAGTATGGGTACCTAAAACTTAATTTCCTTGATTGCGAGTTCAAAAATAAATTGAGTGCCAAGGAACCTGGTACATGGATAGTGGTTGTTCCCGGACACATGACAGAAACAAGAAAAATCTGTCAAAATTCAAGGAAGTTAAAGGAGCAAAAGTCATATTTGGTGGAAATGAAGCTCCTGGTGAAATAAGAGGTATTGGATCCATCAAGAGGAATGGATTAGAAATCACAGACGTTGCATATGTTGAAGGACTCAACTTCAACCTGCTAAGCATCAGTCAACTCTGTGACAAGGGCTACAATGTTGGATTCAACATGGGTATATGCCAAATCAAAGATATTGAATCAAATGAAGTTGTCTTTGCAAGGATGTAGACGAGAAAAATATGTATGTAGTGGATTGGTCAACCGCAACTCCCAAAGACTGTCTACTAGCAAAAAGCACAAATGAATCAAGTTGGTGTGGCACAAAAAGCCGAGTCACCTGAATTTCAAAACAATTAACAAGCAAAAAAGTCATCTTGTGGAAGGACTACCGACTCGATAGATACAAAAAGGAGAGTATATGTGACGCATGTCGAAGGAAAACAAATCAAGTCGTCATTCAAAGAAAAGACATGCTCATCCTCAACAAGAATATTGCATCGCTTCATATGGATCTATTTGGCCCAAAGTGGAACCAAACAAAGATAAGTGGAAAGAAATACACCTTGGTGGTAGTAGATGACTACTCAAGATATACATGGACAATATTCATGTGTAAAAAGAAAGAAACTCTACAAAAACTACCACAAAAACTGATGAAGAGGATTCAAAACGAGAAGAGTCAAACCATTATCAAAATAAGATCGGAGACAGAGGAAGAATCAATTTGTCAATGGAATAATAACTCGATATTGTGTTGAAAATGGTATTGGTCATGAACTATCGCAGCAAGAAACTCTCACAAATGAGAATGGAGTTGCGAAAAGAAGGAATAGAACCCTCAAAGAAGCAGAGGACCATGTTAGTCAAGCGGGGTTACCAAAAAGATTTTGGGTCAAGCAATCAACACACACTTTTGCTACACCCAAAACACAGATGTATGATAAATAGACAATGACAAAAACTCCCTATGAGATCCGGATCGGAAGAAAACCAAATGTTGCATATTTCGTAATATTTGGATGTAAATGCTTCATCCACAACAATGGCAAAGACAACCTAAAGGCTTTTGATGCTAAAGGCGATGAAGGTATCTTCTTAGGATACTCACCGAAAGCAAAGCCTACTGAGTACTCAACAAAAGAACTATGGTTACGAAGAATCCATTCATGTAGTATTCGATGAGCCAAATGTAAATGGAAAAGACATTGAAGAGTCACCGATGTTTGAATCATCCAACCATCTGAGAAGAGTCCCTATGCTAAAGTCAAGCTAGAATTATCAATTGAAGAAGATGAGATAGTCAATCTCGAAACATCTGGAAAATTTGCGGCTAAGTGATTACGAGAGAGCTAACCACAAAGAACACGGTACCGCAGTCGATCAATCCAAATAACTTACTTACTCAACCTAATGTAAGATGGCCGAGAGACCATCCACCGAACTTGTCATTGGAGATATAAAAGAAGGTGTCAAAACAAGATCCAGAACTCAACAAGAAGCCATGTTCACATGCTTCATCTCGCAAATAAATAGCCCAAAGACGTGTTACAAGCTTTGGGACGACACACATTGGATTCAAGCTATGCAAGAAGAGTCAATCGGTTTGAAAAAATAAAGTATGGGAATTAGTGCAAAGACCCATACATCAAAATGTTATTGGCACCAAATGGGTGTTCGAAATAAGATGAACGAGGAAGGTTCCGTGGTAAGAAACAAAGCAAGATTAGTAGCCAAAGGATATTGCCAAGAAGAAGGGATAGATTTTGATGAAACATTTGCCCCTGTAGCAAGATTGGAAGCTATAAGGATGTTTCTTTGCCCATGCGACTCACAAGAATTTCATTGTATATCGATGGATGTAAAAAGTGCATTCCTAAATGGTTTATTGGAAGAAGAAGTGTATGTTGAACAACCTCCGTGGATTTGAGCGAGAAGAGTCTTGGAGATAAGGTATACAAACTCAAGAAAGCTCTATATGGATTGAAATAGGCACCCAGCATGGTATGACACTTTGTCACAATTTCTAACCAAAAATGGATTCACAAAAGGAAAAGTAGATAGAACACTTTTCGAATTCAAGACAAAAAGAATATACCGCTCGTTCAAATATATGTGGATGACATCATTTTTGATCCACAAACAAAGAGTCATGTGAAAAGTTTTCAAACCTCATGCAAAAGTAAATTTGAAATGAGCATGATGGGAGAACCGACATTCTTCCTTGGACTTCAAGTGAAACAATGAAGGATGGAACCTTCATAAGTCAAACAAAATACACCGAGATTTAATGAAGAAGTTTGGTATGGAGGATAAATCTTCTCGTAAAAATACCAATGAATACATCACAAAATGGACATGGATACTGATGGCAAGCCTGTAGATCAAACAAGATACTGAGCACTCATTGGATCATTGCTCTATCTCACAAAGCCAGCGGGCCGGACATCACCTTTCTTTGTAGGTGTATGTGCAAGATTTCAATCTGCTCCAAAAGAGAGCCATTTGACATCGGCTAAGAGAATATTGAGATACTTGAAAGGAAGCCAAGAAGTAGGCCTATGGTATCCAAGGAAGGTGGATTCAAGCTAATTGGCTATTGATTCGACTATCTTTGGATGTAGAGTGGACAGAAGAGCACTTGAGGCACATGTCAAATGCTAGAAATAGGTGATTTCCTGGTTTAGCAAGAAAAACAAAACTCAATAGCCACCTCTACAAACCGAGCGGAATACATAGGCTGCGGCGCATTTGTTGCCCAAGTTCTATGGATGAGACAAAGAAATGAGAGACTATGAAGTTGAGGAAAAAGAAATTCCAATCATGTGTGATAACACAAGTGCAATAGCAATCACTCAAAATCCTGTGTTGCACTCAAGAACAAAGCATATTGATGTCGATATCATTTCATAAGAGATCACGTTGAAAAGAAGACATCACCCTGGAATATATCTCAACGATAAACAACTAGTGACATCTTCACAAAACCATTATGTGAGTCAAGATTTGAAGAACTCAAACATGAGTTAGGGTTAATTGAACTGAAATGTGACACTTAAAAAATCAAAGAAAAGAAATGGAAGGATAAGGAAGTGAAAAAGAGTGAACACACAAATCACCAAAATCACCAGATTATAAAGACAACTACACCGAGTCACCGATAGCCGAGTCACTAAGAGAACTGTGAGAAGAAGAGTTAAATCAGCTAAGGGATAAGTTCGAGTCACTTATGAGCAAAGTGACAAAAACGCAATCGTTTTGACTAAGCGGGAATGTTTTAAGGAATACGTCGGATAATGATGAGGTGTACGGACATAAAGCCGCACACCAAGCTTATGATTGGATATAAATGCTTTGCCGCATTAAATACGAGACATTAAATGCTAAATAGGCGTGCAAAATCTAAGCCGTTGATTTCGATCACATTTCAAAAACCACCCGCACGCCTTTCATAAACCATATTTAAACCATTTTCGTCCGTTTCTCTCTCACACTTCTAAAACTGTTCATTTCTTTCTCTCAAAAGCAAAGGCAAAATTCTCTCAAACCCTATCTATCTTCAAGTCAATTTAAGGTTTTTCTTCGATATAATCCGGAAAAATGGCACCAACTTATGACTTTACCAAGTTAGGAAAGCAAATCCACACCTACTCTACGGTGGATTTCAACGGAATGGTGAAACAGGGTCCAACGACACCCTAGTGAAGAAAATCATCGAAAAGTTGGAAACGTCCCCGGTGAAACCGTTTCGACGTTAGAATATCCGATGACATATGTGGAGGAGGTCGCCCAATTCTACGTGAATGTTGAGATTCACGATGAAGGAATAAAGTCATATGTTCACGGAAAGCGGTGACTATCTCTGCGAGGATTTGGCGAACATTGCTCACTACCCGGCCAGGGCGCATCGAGGGTTAACGAAGGCGATGTAAACTTGGGCGATGCTTGGAAAGAAATAGCCAAGCCCGACTTTGCTTGATAAAATAGTGTATCAACAAACCGTAGAAACTGGCAAGGAGGATTATCACAAGTTGTTGGACATTGTTGCCAAATGTATCGACATCAAATTTGGCGACTTTGACCAATCACAAAGGCAAAGCGATTGTAATGGCCGCAATCATCGCAGAAAAGAAGATAAATCGGCTTAGTTTGTCTACGGCATCTGTCGAACGCGTGGGAAACAAATCCTTCAAGGAAGATGGCACATTTGGAAGATCCTCAGGATATGGCCTAGTGATTGGCCGACTGATGGAGGTGAAAGGAGTCCTCTTAGACATGGGAAAACATTCCATGTTAACAAGAGGATGTTCGAGCAAATCTCTCAGGCGCATGAAGAGAGCTTACACCAAGAGAGGCCGACACGAGTGAGGGGGAATCACCACTCAAGATACAAATGTTTCTCCCCACCCAAGAAGAAAACGCCCTGCACTGCTAAGAAGATCGCCCCTGCAAAGAAAGAAAACCAAACATGCTCCTCGCCCGCTGCAAAGAGTCACACGCCCCAAAGCCGTGTCCCTGCCCTGCAGAATGATCGAGAAGGACTCCCAAATACCTTCTTCGATCGTCAAAAGGAGGAGAACTCGAGAAGCCAAGACGGCCGCCTCCTCAAAAAAGACACCAAGACTGCCCCACCGCCAAGACTCGAGGGACACATCTCTCGAACCAAAATCCCTCGGTACAAACTAGAGACGAAGACGCATTGTCAAGCACTCCGAGCTTGAGAAACCTATGAGTCGACCACTCACCGAGCAGAGATATCGAGATCGCTGGAGAAGTAGAGTCTCGGATGTAGTTGATGAAACAACCAAGTCTGTCAAGGCGTCGCAGAGGCAACCAAAGACACGATTGTAGTCCACACAAACAAACACAAGAAGGCCGCTAAAGCGGATAGTGATGTGATGATCCTATCTCCACCTTACCCGTACATCCAAAATCGTCTGCGTGAGTGGAGGAAATGGAAGTTGAGTCGATCCAGAAACAGTTCCAACGGCTTTGAGTTCATAGAAGAAGAAGAGGAATCGGCTGCTGAGCTTCTTGATCACCACCGTATCTCCCAAAGATCGATGAAGACAATCGCACGTACATCCTGCAGATCTACAAGGAAAGGAGAGAGAAAAGCAAGGCCGAGGAAGCCGAGGCACGTGAGAAAGGCCATCATCCGCCCTCTCTCTCTCGACACCACGTAACACACACATCCTCTCCTTGATGTCCTCTCTCGACAATGTGATGAGGATCGGAAAAATGTTCTTTGCCATAGAAGAGTTGCAAATCAAAGCAAGCATTGCACGAATCAAGAATCCTTCATGAGCAACGATCGATGGAGGGACCAGGAGAGTCCTCGAACACAAATGAAATTGATCCCATGGGAGTGGTTCACAGAAATCGCCAATGTTGTTGCTTTACCACTTCCCACCACTCACTCGGAAGAAGGCAATAAGGGACTTGGCGATGAAACTAGGATAGTGGGGACCCCAACGAGCCAACCCCTATTGAAGGTGTTTTACCACCGCCCCAACTACGAACATTCAATCGCAACAGTAGGAGTTTGGAGACGAGTGACCCCAACCGAGGGGAAACTCCTCCACCGCAGCAAGCAAGTTGGAGGATCTGCAGATGACTCCACAATGAATCAAGGAGGCGAAGTAGAGAAAATACAAACACAAGAAGAACAACAAGTTGCCATCAACGAAGCTCGAGATAGCTTGAGACTGCTGTCTCTCCGAGGCGCCAAATCGCTCTGAAGGCTAATGACGCTGCGATGCGATCGAGGCACGAGGAGGAATGTTCTAGGAGTTAACACTGGGCGATGAAAGTGCAATCCATGGGGTTGAGACTCCAATGGATGCCACCGCATAAGACCCTAAGACAACACTGTCGAAAGGAGGACTAAACCCTCGCCGGAGAGAGACTGGAGGTAATGAAGGCCCACGGGAGGTTGAGACTTCCCTGGTAAAGAAGCCGAAGTAGAGAACATCCCTCCCGCTATCATCGACCCATCCGAGAAGGAGATAAGCGCACTTCATGATTCCCAGAAAATCCTGATGTAACCTTTCTGGGATCGGAAGGTGAAGAAGAAGGTGAGTCATCCCCGTGATGCATCCAAAAGACTCAATCATGGATGTTCCAAGCACGAGCAAGTCTCGATCCCAAGACTACTCGTCAAACATTTAATTTTGATGATGAGCCACAATGGAAATCTCATCATCGTCCGATGACGCTCCGATAAGGCCGAGACCGCCTACTCATTTGGAGAAATCACCGAGACCAATGAAGTCGTTGAAACAAAGTGAGCTCGGCAAAGTCGGGTCCACTTCACGAAGACCCCAGTGAACCGTGAGTCCATCGCGCAGCTCCTCAAGTCGCAGCAGATCGATTCCCAAAAGAACCTCACGCGCACCACTCATCATCGAATCCATCCCGGTTGCGGTAATGAATCCTTCGTAGAGTCTTTTCCTTTTTCACCGGAGATACCGGAACTCCACGAAGAGTCGAAAACGAACAAGCACGCTATTACGGACCAGCTCTGTTTTTCAATCGTACCATTGTTCCAAATTCACGATTTTGACGCTTTGCATGGCCATCACCGCAAATCAAGAATCACCAAGTCCGCTGAAGTGTTCAAGGCACTATTTAATGAGATTGAACGGATGGAGAGGCATCGGGCCTCTTTGGATATGCGATCGGACAACAGAGATGCCAATCTCATCGCCGATTTAAGAGGCATAACAATCCGGATCGAGGGAATAGTGGCAACAAAGCCCGAAAACAATGCGTGTGGAACAAGTGAGATACTTCGGACATTGTTCAACAAGTCTTTGGTGTGGAGAGAGCTCAAAATGCGATGCAAAGACGGGTGAGAGAGCATATTGAGCACATGCATGAAGCTCACATTGCCGAGGTTAAACTGTGTGAGCAAAACAAAAGTGATCTACAAAGTTTGGAAGAGACCATGAATACAAAATTCAAACCTTTCTCATGGTTGAGATGAAGTGATTTCAAGAGAGTCCAACGCTACTCGGCCTCCGAATTTCGTCTTTGCATACTCGAGACAAAACTCAACTATCGCCAGGCTTGACTTCCTCGCTTGCAAGTCTATTTCCGGCGTTCCTCTCCCTTTGATGATGCCAAAAAGGGGAAGAGGAATACCTAAAAGCGCAAGGATCTGAAGTTGAAAAGGAAGGAAGCGATTCGAAGGGAAAATCACCGTGAGGAAGTGTTAAAACGGAAGAAAGGTAAATCTGTGAGGGGAAGGATCAAAAGATATGACCTTGATGATTGCACAAACCCCTCAACAGTCTCACGGTGACATTATCGCAAAACTCGCTCGTGACTCGCCACTCCAACACTCTGTTTCTATGGTTTGAAAAGAGAAAAACAATTGAAGCGGGGATGAAGGAAGTGGAAGGAAGAATGGATGCCCGAGTTATGAACATCTTGAAAGAACACGGAGGCATTCCAAGAGACAGAGACATTTATGCCATCTCGGATGTCGGACGAGCCACGATCGCTTGATGAATTTAAAACGCTCGAACTCGGGGATACTTTGCAAATATGTCTATGGCTCAAGCTTGGGACTTGTATCTTGGGAAAAGGGTCTCACGTTATGTGAAGAAGGCGACGAGCGACGACTCTGCGATCTCTGTTCACTCCGCCGGTCACTCACCGGGTTTGGAAAGAAGACACCAAGATCAAAGATACGCCCGAGGTAGAGGAAGAAGCGATGGTGGAGGAAGAAGCTTGGACCAAGGCCTCCGCCAAGAATATTGAATATGTAGATCCAAGAAAGAAAGGAGGGATCGATCCGGGCTTGACCAAGTGGCAAATTTGCGAGTGGCTAAAAGTAACACGCCGAGTATGCAAAAAGATTAGAAGAAAAAACAAGAGACAAACTCAGCTATGGGAGGAAAGACAGAAAGATTAAGAAGAGATGAAGTCGCCGAAAAGGCATATGAAAAGAAAAAAGAAAGGCAAGCGGTGACGAGGAGAAAAAGAGAAGAAGAGAAGAAGATCTTGAACAAGATGAAAGAAGGAGACAATGAAGGAGATGAAGTGTTCTTTGTCCACCCCTTCATGTATTTTATAATGTAGATACATACAATGTAAGTCTTCTAAAATAAAGTCAAATTCTTTATTTTCTCGTGTAGACAAATATGTACTGATACACCTTGTAAACAATAAGGTGATTGTGTAAAAGAACAAGAATGATATGATCAATAAAAGAATTGATTCTCGCATACATTCTATGTCAATACACTATCTCGTATGTATCTTTGTTGTTTGCATTTTTGAATTGTTTAAGTTTTGGCATCATCAAAAAGGGGAAATTGTTAGGAATTTTATTGTTTAGATTTTGATGAATGCCATGTAAAACTTAGAATAGAAAGTTGGCACCCGATTTTTGTTGTAAAATGCTTTGTAACAATTAGAGCTAGCCAAGCCGAGTTAAGTCGCCTACGCCCAACATGCAAGAAGACAACAAGATCGGAAGGAAGACTCACTGTGTGAGACAAATGAGTATGGCAAAGAAAGAGTAGACGGAACTCTATCAAGAAACAAATGAGATGCGACTAAGTGGAGTATCGGTCAAGTCAACTCGAGAAAAGCCAAGTCTCAGTTGAAGTGACGAAGAGTCATCCATGATTGGAAGTCGACTCTAAGTCACCTGGGAAAGCAAGGAAATGCATCAAGTCGAGATAATCAGAAAAGATCCGTTGCCGCGAAATCAAGAGATTCACTTAAATAAGTAATATCACCATACCACCTTTCTCGGAGTGCTCGATCCCTAAGCGTGCAAATGGAATGAACCAATGGGAAGCACTACACCGTGTCGAACTACGAAAAAAGTGAAAGAACAATTCATACGAGGAAATGGCAATTCCAAGGATCGCAACAAGACAAGCCAACGATCGAAGTGACTTTCAAAATTAGCTTTATCTCTTCAACGGGCAAATTTTTGAAAGGTCACTATAAAAGGCCGAGGAGTTTAATAGAGGAGAGAGACAAGTGACACAAGAGATGAGCTGAACCAAAAGACGTTCAAGCAATTATTAGAAAAAATCAAACATTCTCAATCCTCAAGCCTAAACTACGAAGAACATCAATCCAACACTCACCGTGAAGGAAAGATAACTTCAATCGCCTTGAAGAGGAAAATATCGAAAACAAAGGGTCTACATTCCACGAAGGATTGTAGGAAGGTTCAAGATCGAACCAAGTCTTAAGCTTTTGGAGGGCTTCGTGATCAAATCCAAAGAGCTTGAGCAAGTGAGTTGTAGTAGCAAAGCAATTGCCAGTGAAGAAGTTCGAGTCGCACGAGAAGCCAGCCGTGAGTGATCAAGGCGTCTCGGATCGAGTCCCAAAGGATCAAGTCACCTGTGTGTGATCAAGACTTGTATCCGGGACTCGTTACCACTTTGTAAACCGATCATTACCTAGTGGATTCCTCCGGAGTTGGAGAAGAGAGGAGTAGAAGAATTACCCCATCTTCGAACCTCTATAAAAATTTCATCAATGTCATTTACATTTCAAAGATTTTAATTCATGCATTATTAATCGCTTATATCTCACGATAAATTTGCTATCCACTTGATAATTTATAAGTACTAAACCAAGCACTAAACTCTTGCTTTATCAAACTTAAGGGTGTTAAGTCTTCCAATAAAATAAAACCACAATCGAGTTTATTTAGAGTCAACAAAATGAGTTATTCCATCAACGGCTCGATTGAGTCGCTGAGAGATTAACTCTCTTGAGTGACTAAATTGATTGTCCATCTGGACACAAATTGTGTAGTATTAACTCAATATTTAAAAAGGACTAAATCGAAAATTTGGTAAGGTTTATTCAACCCCCCCCCTTCTAAACCTTACACTTACACCCCTTGGGACCTACATTAGTAATTTTTGTGGATGTTTTTGCGCACATTATCAATCTCTTGCAAACAAAATGAAATATTTCTTTTTACAATTAGATAAATTGTTTGTGGATTGGTTATACCCATTTTTATCCTAAAAAAGTCATCCTTTTGAAAACTCAAATTGCCAAAATATTTTAAACTATGTGACTCTAGTAAAAGGATGAATTTGGCCAAAAGAGTTTAAATGTCATGAAAACAGTTTGGATTTCTGCTTAAATATAGATACTTTGTGTCATGATCACTGGAGAAATCAGGATTCGGGTTAAAAAAAACAATCGAAAAAAATAATAATAATAATATGTGTGTTAAGATTGTTATGAAAAGGAGACAAATTGAGGTTATACTCCTCTGTTTGTTGTTGCTTAGTAACTAGGAGCATTCATGAGCCCCATGTTTGTCTTTTACGTAAAACGGCGACACAAATATGAGTATGGGACACCACCCTAGGAGTTTTTGGAAAGACATTCAAAATTTAAACCTAGTGGAAGTTTGCCTCAAAAATGTCCTGATTTTATAATTATATGCAAAAAAAAAACCCGAGTTTTGGACATCTCCTTTTATCATTACATTTGTGTATTTGATCTAAGTGAATGAATAACAATTTTTGTACAAATGTGATGATTGAACGATTCCAATTATTGAAGTCATTCTTTTTTTAACAAATTGGTCGACATGAAAAATCGAATCGATCGGCTTAATTGGGAAAGAAAAGGTTAGCAATTCACTTCAATCATGTCGAAATTGTGAAAATAGATGTTTCTTTTTGTCTTCAACCCCACTCTTTGTTTTAAAAATTGCTTGAGGACAAGCAAAATTTCCAAATTGGAGGCGGTTTGATAAGTGCCTTTTAGTACATATTTTGTGGTAGTAATTCGATAGATTTTAAATTGTTTTGTTAGAAAAATCATAGTCTTCTTAATTATTTTTAGCATTTTATCGCGGGATATGTTTAACATTATAGGTGGAGCAATTTGGAGCAATTTGAAGCCAACATTAAATACAAAAAGGCAAGAAAATCACTCAACATGACTTGGGGGTGTCAAATAACATGACCATGTTCAAAAAGAAGGAAATAAATTGAAGAAAAATTGGAAAAAGGGTCCAAAACGGTCAAACCGTGTCACCAAACACGGCCATGTTGAAGGGGATCAAAAGAGAAGAAAAATCGCACAAAACAGAGCCTGAAACGGCAAGGCCGTGTTGTACAACACGGCCGTGTCAAGCAACACGGCCTGGCCGTGTTGTACAACACGGCCGTGTCCGGCCACTTTTCCAACTACCAGAGCAGCACGGCCTGGCCGTGCTGCCCAACATGGCCGTGTCAGGACCATTTTCTGATACTTTTCTATGCGGAAATTGTGGAAAACTCACCAACCAACCCCTTTTGACCACTTTTGTATACCTTTAACACCCCATTTTGCTGCACCATGTCCCCATATTCCCTCAATCATCAATTGAGTACAAGAATTCACCAACCAACAATGAAAGTGGAGGCAATTGTTTAGCAAAAGATAGCACTATCAATGTATTATTATACAAAAATGTTGTCTATAAAAGCCAAAAGTTGAAGTTGGGAGAGCATTCCATTCATTATTGATTCAATTCATTAGATACTCGGAAATATTCATTGTATTCACTTCATTAAAGTAGAATTGGGGTCAGAGGTCTTGGAGAAGAAAGCTTGGGGCAATATTGGAGAAGAAGGCTTGGAACAACATCATCAACCAAAGAAGAAGTCCATTAAGATTTTGAGAAAGATAAGTACACCATGTCTACAATACTTAAACCTTCTTGTGTAATTTACTCTTTTGTCAAAATCATGAGTAGCTAAAATCTTAGTGTTTGAGTGTAATGAACTCTAGAATGGATTTGTGATTGAGGTTTGTATGTTTTTAATAAAATCGTCATGTCTTGTGTGATTCACTTATATCATGCTTATCTCATTTGAGTTAATATTTCCGGTATATTAATTTGATATCTTTTCTTCATCGGGTAATCGAGAGATTTATGGTGAAAAAGAAATTGTATAAGTGAAAAGAGTTGCATGCAATCCTAGATATAGGACGACATAAATCTTCTGGATTAGGGTCAAACCTAATATGGGAATTCATAAATCATTATAATGCAATCTTGGGGGTTTTAACTAGAAAGAGATTTCAGTTAATCAACTTGAGATTAGGAGTTTTTCGCCTTGAGAAAGGGATTAACTTAAATCGGGAATTTCTACGGTCCACATAACATGGGATTTTATTAAAAGAGGTTGGTTTTTGTTTAAGGGCTTATGGTTGAATTTTTAACTTGTCAAATCACAAAAACATTCTAGAGGGATTTACATTCAAACACACTTCTATCTCTTGATTTCTTATTCTACAAAATTTTACTTCATTTTTACAATTTATAATTTGTTTTCCTTTTTCATCAAACAAAAACTCTGAAATGTGTTAAATTAAATAACAAAAAGACGGTAATTATTAGTACTTACAATCCTCGTGGGAATGACACTCGGTACTCAATAATTTATACTATAAAACGATAGATGTACTTGCCTACGGTTTTAAAGGTAGCTTTTGAGCCATCAGGGGCAAAATTTTCATGGGACTAAAATCGCAACTTCAACAGTTACAAAACTAGTAATGCAACAACAATACAGACACGGGACTAAATTTGTAATTTTCCTGAATTTTCTCTAACTTATTTCATTTGCATTTCTTTTACTTATTTATTTTTCTCCTTATATTGGGATTAGAGACAACAAAACTTTATGCACCTTTTTCAGCAGAGTTGCAGATGTTTATACATATAAAGCAAATCTGCAGGCTGAAAACAGATAGGGGAAAACAGATATGTAAGAGGGTAAAATGATTTTTTTGGAACTTCTGATTAGCCATTTGTTTGGTTGTGAGTACTGCAAAAATGGAGAAGAAGAAAGAGCCATGTGAAATAATCAATGGCCTGACTTTTGCATATTTTTGCTTCGTCTTGCCAGTTTGATTTTTAGTGTGTTCTGATCTGCGTTAAGTCTCTTGAAGTCTCCCGGTGTGGAGTGATTTAGTTTGGGGTTGGATAGTTTTTTAAGTCTATGTTGTGAATCTGAATTGGTCTTACCAATTCTCCGCTTGACTTTTAGTTAGTCATGTCGGCTCTTAGCCCGTTGGCTACGATTGTAGTTGTAATTTTAGTTTTTGAGTTGTTATAGTAAAATACTATCGTTCGACAAAAAAAAAATACTTTTGCATATTTATCCTCATTTTTCTTGGGAAATTATAAAAACCACCTCTAAGTTTAAAAATATTTACAAATAAATCCAGTTATCTTCAAAAACCTCTTCAAGTTTGTATTCCTTTTTCATAATGCAATTTTGTAATTAAAAAAAAAAATCTAGACGTAGTGGTATCTATAAGTTTAAAAATTAATTGGTTTTTTTTAATTAAGCTAAATTTCGGGGGTGATTTTGTAACTAACCTTTTTTCTTATTTTATGTTGTATTATGAGTAGACCCAAGTGGGATCTGGATATAACCCAAGTGGTCAAAGGACATGTTGTTTCCTAGCGCCATAATTCTATATTATTTTTTTAAACTTGAATGTTTAAATGATGGATATATCACTATCTTATTTTCATCATCCATTCACAATATTATTTCTATCTTTAAAAGTAAAAAATTTGGGAGATATTTTTTTGTCGTTTAAGAATGAAAGCTGAGGTGTAAGCTGTAACTGCTATGACTTGTCAAGATTTTGAGCTCGCCCTAATCCATAAAATGACGTCGTACCAACTATATTATGAATGTACCTTAATTATGATTATAATGCACTACTAAATATAATAAAAAATTGGAAAAAAAAAAGTAGCATTAAAGACTATGGCCAAATTTATGTCTCCTGCACTAAATGCCCCACTACATTCAAATTAAATATTATTATTAAGATATGGAACTTAAACCACTTCTAATTAAATGTGATTATAAAGGCAACCAACTATGTTGCGAGTGGGCCGATTAACTTTAAATAAAGAGTGCAGAAGTCGGTAACCCAAGATTACTGTACAACGTTCGGATAACTACAAAAAACACCTCGATTTTGGGCCAATTACAAAAAAATATATTTTTAAAACATAAAAATTCATGTCAGACCGTCTAACGGTGGCATTTCCGTAATATTAGCAGTGGTGTTGTAGTAGTTTTCGGAAAGACCAAGATAAGCGATCATTCCGAAATGTATTAGTCATCCTTCTAAAAAGTATTAGCAGTTCTTCTGAAATGTATTAGTAGTTTTCTGAAGAGTTTTTTTTAGTATTTCTCCTAAATATACTCCCGAAATATATTAGCAATCCCTTAAAAAAGTATTAGTAGTTCCTCGAAAAAGTATTAGTAGTTCCCCTGAATATAATTAAATTTTTCTCCCGAAATGTATTAACAATCTTTCTGAAAAGTATTAGTCGTCCTTCTAAAAAGTATTAGCAGTTCTTCTGAAATGCATTAGTAGTTTCTTGAAGAGGTTTTTAGTATTTCTCCTAAATATACTCCCGAAATATATTAGCAGTCCCTCAAAAAAGTATTAGTAGTTCCTCGAAAAAGTATTAATTGTTCCCTGTAGAGTATTTTAGTAGTTTCCCTGAATATAATTAAAATTTTCTCCCGAAATGTATTAACAGTCATTCTGAAAAGTATTAGTCATCCTTCTAAAAAGTATTAGCAGTTCTTCTGAAATGTATTAGTAGTTCCCTGAAGAGTATTTTAGTATTTCTTATGAATATACTCCGAAATGTATTAGCAGTCCCTCAAAAAAGTATTAGTAGTTTCTCGAAAAAGTATTAGCAGTTCCTGGAGAGTATTTTAGTAGCTTCCCTTAATATAATTCAATTTTTCTCCCGAAATGTATTAGTTGTCCCTCGGAAAAGTATTAATAGTTTCTCGAAAAAGTATTAGTAATTTTCTAGAGAGGATTTTAGTAGCACTTCTGCAAATAATTAGTTTTTCTTATAAAATGTATTAGTATTTCTCTATAAAAGTATTAGCTGATACTAATACTTGTATCATTTAGTGCTTCATCTTCAAATACTCTGCTATTGCAATATTCATTCTTATGTAAATAAACCTTGCTCAAATTTTCCAGCAAGAACAAGCCGTTTGGGATTTTGCCTTCCATGTCGTTTTCAGATAAATCCAAATGCGTAAGAGACGATAAACTGACAAAGCTCGCTGGTATTTCTCCGATCACATTATCTACAAGAGGTGATAATTATTCGCTTGATTTTGACTTGATTTTGAAATAATACAAATTCTAAAAAATGTGTGTGTATATTTTTTGCAGAGTTCCATGCGGGAAGAAAGGGGCATTCATAATTCAATTTGGTGTTGATAACAAATGTGGGTGGGCCCAGTGACGTGCATGTTGTGTGGATTAAGGGCTTCCGCACCGGATGGTGGCCCATGAGTTGGACGGGTCAGGTTTATTTTCCGGTTTATTTTGATATTTGGACCCGTCTAACGAATCTAGATCCGTTAGACGGTCTGACAGGAGACTAGCTCTTTTTAAAATTACAAAAAGTTATCTCAGATTTGATTATATCTTATATTTAAGTGTGTGATTGGTTTTTAAAATATTTTTTTGCTTATTAAAGGAAAAATATAAGTAGAATCAAGTCTCAAGGGGCTTTTTGCACTTTTTAATGATAGGCCCTCAAGGCCAAGGTCCTAACTCCACCACAAAAGCTAGCTCATGAGTGGAGGTTTGACCTCAACTTTAAGTATCAATCCACATTTGCTTGTGGATCCGATGTGGAATCGTATCATTGTCGTCCTCTTGACAAGCCGGACGTCCGCAGATGGCTCTCACTCCGGACTCTTCGCGGCATCAGGTAGCCCTTTTCCCTGGGACGACTTCACTCCGGACCTTATCAAGCACCAGGTAACCCTTTCCAGCAGCGCACCGACTCTCAATGAAAGCACCAATGATAGGCCCTCAATGCCAATGTCCTAACTCCACCACAAAAGCTAGCTCATGAGTGGAGGTTTGACCCCAACTTTAAGTACCAATCCACAATTGCTTGTGGATCCGATGTGGGATCATATCATAATCTATAGGTTTTTTGTAATTAGCCTGAATCTTAGGAGGGGTTTCATGTTTTTTTTAGTGCAATGGGGTTAATAAAGGAGTGTACACACACTCGTATGCAATTGAATCCGGATCAATCATTTTTACAATATAAGATTTTACCACTGAAGCACAAGTTTGATCTCTAATTAACCCTTCATTTAAATCACAAGAAAATTACTAGTTGTTGGTATATTGTTTAATTATGGTTGTTGGTTTATTTCCATAGTAATGTATAAGCATCCGGATGGGCCGGATGGCCATGACTGAAAATTAAAGAAATTGGCACTTGCTTTTGGCAAAAGTTCAAGTTTATATGGCTGAGGAAATGTGGTTTTCATTTGTTTCCAAATATTGGTGCAAACTGCAAACTAAAACTACTTTAGGGAGTGCTTGTTTGTGGGATATTTTCCATCCATTCTACTTTTGGGACAAAATTTTGCAAGGACATGTGATTGCTTGTTAAAATTTTCAAAAATTACACTATATATTTTTCTCATTTTTCAAATCATCAATTACATCCAATTATAATTAAAAACAAAAAAATTACATCAACTATAATTATTATACAATCATATCACAATTACACTATTCACTCTCTCTTATTTTTAAATCACCAATCAAATCTAATCACTATTATACTAAAAAACTATCACATCAACTATCATCATCACATTTTCATCTTATATCCAATCACTCTCTCAAAATCCATTTTCAGTTTTTAAAATAATTTTTTCACACTATTCTTTGTAAATTTTCGCACTATTCTTTGTAAAACTAAAAATAAGCTGAACAAAAGGCCAAGCAATTTTTTTCCCTCAAAACATATTTTTGGCTCAACATACAATTACTTGTGAAAATTTTCAAAAAAATCACTATTTATTCTTTCTTATTTTTCAAACAATCACATCCAATTAATATTTTACTAAAAAAATCACTAGATCAATTATCATCATCACATTTTTATCCTACATCCAATCTCACTCTAAAAAATTGTACAACTTTTCAAAAACAACTTCTCACCATTATTCACGTAAAAAATAAAAATGAATTCAAATGAAGAATCATTTAATCACAACCTTAAATCTTTTGCACGGCACTTATAAATTCATTGAACACACAAATCAATAGCCCACATCGAGTAAGCACATTTAGGTCTCTAATAACTTACAAACCACACAAAAGGTGGGTTTAGTTAGATTTTAAGACACGAAGTTCTCATCGGCACAAATTGCACTTGGACCAAGAAACAATCACAAAAATCGCATGATTTCCTTGTACAAAACATGCATATTAGTGATCACATCATAATGCACTTCTCTTGTGATTTTGATTTTGTTTGAGTTAAAAATAATTAATTGTGCTTATTTTATAAGTTAAACATTAATTACTCACTATATGAACAATAAAAGCAAATATATATATATAGGGATTGGTTCAAATGAGACCAATCCCTTTAGGTTAGTCCATGAGACCAATTATAAACCCTTGATTTAAATATTTTAATGGTTGAGATCATTTTTCTTATTTTTGGAATGTAAGGGTAATATTGTATTTTCATCTACATCGATTATATGAAAAAAGAACGTTACTTCCTGTTTTTTAGGAAAATACAATCTTTCCATTCCCACCTACCCGATTTTTAGGAGGCAAAAAGCCCACTCTCTAAACTAGTCACGCCTTTTCAAATCAATTTGTGTATTTGGTATCTTTTTCGTAATCAACTCTCTCAAGAAACCGTCACTGTTGAACGAACTCTTGCAAAGATTCTCAAATTTCCGTCTTCTTCTCCATTATAGTAAGTTCTCTGCAATTTTTTTGATCGTCCTCTCTTCACTCGTGCTCCCCGTTGCGCCCAAGTCGTTCGGTGTTTGGAGGTCAGGTCTTCGTAGAGACGAACTAGGGTTTTGGTTCGGTTCGTTTCTTGATTTTTCTCGTATTTCATTTTACTTACATATTGTTAGTATTTTGTCTTTTGAAGGCAACATTGTTCTTGTGTTTGTGCCCTTTTTCGTTGGATTGAGCTTTTTTGTAAATAAGGAAAAAAAATTGTAGTGTTCAATTAAATATACAAGATTAGGAGGGATATAAACAAGTATATGTGTTAAGTTTTCATAAGTATCTGGTAGTTTTTTGAGTTGGGTTTTATAGTGTATTCCAAGTTTACAGATAAGTTGTGTTTAAAAAAATTCTTTTGCTATATTGGAAAAAAAAAAGTAGTTGGTATTTGGAACATTGTCCTACGACTAATATACAGATGTGATATACTAAGTGTACATATATGTCATGCTAAATATACAATTTGTAGTGGTATGTGAACTGGAAAATGATTGCAGATTATATATACTAAGTAAACACATATGCAATGTTAAATAAACTTAATCTAGTGGTTTCTAAACATGCAATGGTGTAAATTTGACAGATATGAATTGTTTGTATTACTTATACAAATTTGTTATATTAAATACACAAGTTAATATGGAATGTCAACAGAATGTGTTATTAATTTTTTATATATGAATCGTGTGCTTATTTTGTGTTGGGGGTTTTGTTGTATTCCAACTGTACAGATTATACCTGGGTTGGTTTTTTTACATGGGGATGTTGACAATTTCCAATTATACCTTTTATGCTAAGTTAAATATACAATTTTGAATTAGAAACATGCTAATGCATATGACATATGAGTTGGTGCTATTTTTTTTACACATGATCTTTTGTGTTAAAAAATGTCAAGTGAAGAAGAGGAGAGAAAGTTGGCGGTGGTGAGGAGGAGAGTTCCAAGATGAGCGGCCTAAAAAGAGGCAAAGGATCGATCGGGACTACCCCGGAATGCAAATAAGGCGAAACCTGGGGTTATTGTAGATGCTCTTCGTGCCCTTAAACCCGCACGTTAAGTCTGCAGTCATTGAGATGGGATTTGGTAGTTTATTTTCTTTAAAAATTGATGATTTTAATAAGAAGCTTACATACTAGCTGGTTGAAAACTTCCATGCACTAAGTAGCGAATTGGTTTTCGAGGATGGTAGGAGTATTCATCTCGATAGGGAAGATGTTGGTAGGTTACTGGGGTTCCCCGACGGTGACATTGTTATTGAGAAGAAGAAAAAATCCGGAAAATGTGCGATGTACGAAGAGTGGAAAACAATGTTTCCAAATTTCCATAAGGTGACAGCAGGTGATTTGACTTTTAGGATGATGCAGTGCGTAGATGGGGGGGACTGGTTTCGTAGACATTTTGTTACGCTCGTTGACAGTGTACTTATTGGGAATTTACAGAGTGGATATATCAATCCACTTATTCTCAATTGCCTTGACGATGTTTCAAAAATAAGGGAGTTCAATTGGTGGGATTATACCTTGAACACCCTTCTATCCAAAAGACTCAAATGGGACGAGACGAACAAGTATGAGTTCAATGGGCCTGCTTACATTGTTAACGGTAATTTCATCATGTGTTTGCATTTTTGCATTTTTGAAATCTATTGTGTTGGCACATTTACAATTTTGTCTATGTTTTGCGGGTGTTTTACTTGGACGGACAGGGTCGTGTACTAGCGAGAGATGTGCCGAGACATTACCAAAGATTTGCTTCATGGACGATGGAAAAGGTTAAGAAAAGAATTCGTAAAGAGTTCCTACACGGTGGATTTGGGGGGGATATGTGGAGGCTCCATATGTTGGTGCGGTTTCATTGCAACCTCGGTTGGAGGGATTGGTCGTCGACCAAGGAAACAATCATTTATTCCTGGTCTTCGTCGGCGGTGGTGGTGGACAGTATATAAATAAACTTGCATCAATAAGTTCATTGTTATTTTTGGGGCAAATTATGTGTACATTCTACTTTTGTATGTACAATTAGCACACACTTGTTGTGTAATTAGTGTTTGTATACTTTGAAAAAAACATTTTTGAATGTTTGTATGGATAGCTCAATATGTTTGTTTACATTGGTTACATAGTTGTGTAGGTAAATTTTTTACTAAGTATTTTATTAGTTTTTGGATGTTGAATTTTTGGATGTTGTATGGATAGTTCACTTTTGTTGTATACATTGACTACTTATGTTGTGTATATATTTCTTTGTGTATCAGTTGTAGTTCATAGCCCGTGTTTGTATATTTATTTGACACATGTTTTATATTTAGTTGACACATGTTGTATATTTAGTTTTTAGATGTTGCATACCTATTATTATGTATGTTGTTGTAGTATACTTCTTGTATATTTAGTTCACAATTGTTGTATATTATTCCATAATTTCATTTTGTTATGTTGTATGCTTATTCTTTGTATACTTTTGTCTATGCATAGATCACATTTGTTGTATATGTATTTATGTGTACCAGTTTTGTAATTCATAGCACAATGTCCCAGTATATTTAGTTGACTAATGTTGTATACCTATTTTCCAGATGTTGTACACTTTTTTGTAGTATTTATTATTCAATTTATTTTTAACAATCTTTATATAAAATAGCAATATTTGTTCACCCATTTTGATTAGTTTTACTTGTATTTCGGGGATACATTGCGAAGATTAAGTCAAGGATCGCTTGTCTTGCTTCCGATGTTGTGGAAATAATATCCTTAATACGGGACGCCCGTCTCCGAGGTGATCGAGGTCCCCGAATTTTCTGAGATTGGAGTGCTTGCGAAAAATTTGATATGTCATAAGACGGGTCATGAGGGCACACGTGGCAGAGATGACGTGGTTGGAAGCGAGAGTCGCAGGTCAAGCTTTTGGAGCAACCCTGAAAATATTGCTCTGCTAGAGAAGATGGAAGCAACTATATGTAAGCAGGACGAGTTTGAGAAATGGAGTGGTGATAAGCCTGACATGCCTGACAAGCCTGACCAGCCAAGTTTTAGTCTTGGTTTGACACAGGAACCCACCACTGATAAATTGGACTTGGTTGTCGAGATCGCTTTCGATTTTATGAGAAGGATGTGGTCATGTCTAGTGGACGGCCAGCAGTGGCGGGAAGAAAGCGATGATTTGGAATTAGACAATGTTGGGGTATTTTTTTTCCACATTTTACATGCCTGTTTATTTTTGATGTTTTGTTGTATATGTTTTTTACTATAGTTTATTTTGTTTTTTTAGGAATGGAGTAATATGAACGCTGATGATGGTTTGGATGTGGGTTTGGCTAGGAAAGAGATACCAAAAAAAAAATAGCAAGAAGATGTCGGTTTATCGACGAAATGAACCGCGAAATAAAAAGAAAACTGAGACGTTGATGTCCCCGTTCGTTGAGAGACGGGTTGATGTGTTTTTTTTTTTTTTTTTTTTTTTTTTTTTTTTTTTTTTTTTTTTTTTTTTTTTTGAACATTTTTTTATATCAAATAATCAAAATGTCATACAATGTCCCCGCCTGTCAAGCGGGAGAAAATCAAAGAACAAATAACCTATCACTACGATATCTAGAAAGACTATCATAATGAGATATCTAAAGATAAAAGGAGAACCAATGATCTATGAAAATCAAAGCTCGGATATCCCGTTGGTCCATCCGAATGAGCGATAGGAGGTGGTGAGAAGCCGTGCCTTCATCAACAATGTGACGCCAAGGGCGGAACTCCCAACTCTGCAAGGTGATCACCGGTCGATTCCCTCTCGTGTATGTGGGAAATCGAATCAAGGTCCTCAAAGATGTTCCGAATGCGAATCGGGGTGTGTTGAACTCCGCCAAGAGCCAAGGCCACCGGAAGTGATCGTGGTGACCACCGCCGCCGCATCCAACTCGATACAAATCAAGAGAAAAAGACGGGCATGCCGATCCCATCTCCATCTTTAGAAGCTCGGCATGAAAGCTAGACACCGCTGGAGAGAACAATGAAAAGCCAACATAAGTCCGCCTGAGTGATCTCGAATCAATCCCCTCCGCCAAAGAATCAAAGTGTCCCGATCAAACGAACCATCCGTGTTCGGCCTTGATGCGAGGAGACCGAGGGGCTCGCCAAATCACAATCCTCGGCTGCGTGGAATCGTGGTGGAGCACTCCCCAAAAAGCCAACAAGAGGAAGCATCCGGACTAATCGATGGGTTCGACGCGACCAAACAAGAATCCGGAGATACCGCTCCACCCGCCAAATAATGTGAGATGCCAAGAAAGGAAGGTGTCGATGCTTGACACTATTCCTTTCCGTCCGGACAAACCATAAAATCAAGCAGGAACCAAGAAACTCAAGTGCCTCGTGTGTGATCCGTGTGTGTGCGATTCCTCCAAAATGAAAGGAACAATATCATATCGATGGTGTGTGGAAGTGTAGTGTCAAACCAAGGAAGAAAATGATTCCACACTGGTCGAACATTATCATTCATCAAAAAGAGGTGGGGATAGATTCGACTGAGGATATGAATGTGGATTATTCAAGCAACAACAAAGAACGTGAGGCAAGGAAGTGCCACGTGCCTGCTTGATATCCACGGGAAGACGACAAGGAGCGCCAAAGGAATATAGAGATAGTAGGAATAAGAGCATCGTTCCAAATGGCACCATATAGAAGGTTAAGAGCATTTCTACCCCGAGAGAATCCCAAGCGAAGAAGACATAGAGAACCCACCATGAGAGGTAAACATCCATCGCATGATATCCTCGGACCAATGAGAATCGGAACCCCGATATATCCTCAATGAGACTCTCGAAGCCCACATCCGGAGACCAAGACGATACAATCTATCTCTATCCCACATACCATCGCGAATGAACCAATCAACCGTCATATGACCCAACGGCCGATCCAAACAATGATCCGCAAGCGGCCGATGCCCAAACCAAGTATCATCCCGGCCCGACACGGCTACCACCGCCAATAGACCAGAAAATCCGCTCACCCGGCTCGAATACCGATCCGCCTCAAGCGCCTCCACCGATGACTATGATTATGTGTTACGAGGCTCTGCAGGAGACCGAAGCCCATTGTAATAAAGATTTGCGATCAAGAATTGAGCCCACAACGAATGGCCCTCGCGTAACCTCCACCACAACTTGTAATCGGGCGGCGTCGAATATCCGAAAGTCGGCGCAACCCCACCCCACCCTCGAAAATAGGATGGCGATAATATCCCAACGATCCAATGAGTCTTCTTCTCATCCCCGCATAGGATCCCCAAAAGAATCTAGCCATGATCTGCTCCAATCTACGCAGAATCGTCTTTGGCGGGCCGCATGACCAAGAATATGCAACGGGTGGCCATTAGCGTGCTCCTAATAAGAGCGAGCCTACCACCAAAGGAGAGATGTCGATCGACCACCCAAAGAACTCTATCCAACATCCTCCGAATCACCGGGAGGAAAAGCTCTTTCGTCATTCGCCCTTGAACAAAGGGACACCCAAATAAGTCATCGGCAAGTCATCGCGAACAAAGCCTGTTAGCTCATGAACCATGTGCTCCCGGTTGTCAATGTAACGTGGGGCGAGAAAGAATCTACTCTTACCTCGACACCGACCACCGCCGGCGAGTAGCGAGAATAGTGCTCCGTAAAGTGCCTTAACGTGACGAGGCCATCGTTAGACGCCCGGTGAAGATAACAACATCATCGGATAGGCCAAATGAGTCACCTGAAACCCCGTCGCGTCCGATAAATCATATCCCGTGTCGTCTAATAATAGAATCCAATCCCGGGATAAATACTCCGCCGCCGAACAAATAAGGCGGAGATAGAGATCCCCCCCGCAGCCCCCCGAGTCGAAGGAAAATATCCGGAAGAATACCATTAACTAGAAACGAGAAGCCGCAGTTGCTCAATACAAACTAACCATATCAATCCACCGAACGGGGAAGCCCATGTGAATCATAGTTGTATACAAGAAATCCCATCGCACTTATCATAAGCTTTAGCCATATCCACTTCATCACCACATTAGGAATCTCCTTGGCTAGTGATATCATGGATAAGCTCTGCGCGCGAGTAATATGTTATCCGATATGACACGACCGGGTGAAACCACTCGATTTGGCGACACAATCAAAGCGCGAGAATCGAGACCAACCGCACATTCATAATCTTAGAGATAATCTTATTCGTCACGTTGCATAAAGCACCTAATCGGCAAACTCACCACTTCTCGAGGGTGAGGAACCTTCGAATGAGAACTATAGATGTAGCCGTGAACGTGGACGGCATGAGATTACCCGAGAAAAACTCAACCACCGCATCCTCAACATCCGATCCGACGAAATCCCACACAAAGGCTTTGAAAGAACAAAGATGAGAATCCATCAGGCCCCAAACGCTAGACGGATCAATCCCAAACACTGCATCGCGAACCTCCCCGAGCCGTCGGCATAGACAAAGTCCATCAAGATCAACGGAATCGGGAAGCCGCGGAAAGAACTCATCTACGAGTCGATACTCCAAGTCAAGTCAATAAGGATCGAAAGAATCGAATCTGCCGACTTCGAATCTCGAAATCTGTGTGATCACCACTCCATCATCGTCGATCGAGTGAATCTAGCGACGACAACGCTTAACAACAAATCCGTGGAAAAACTTAGTGTTGCGCTCCCCTCGATGCCCATTTCTGCGACTTTACTGCGCCAAAATCCTCCTCCATTTTCAAACGTAGCTCGTACTCGGCCACACAACGATGTAGCTCGGCCCGATGAGTCGGAGATGGATCACTATCATATACGACTGGGCACCTGAAACCGCCTCATCACCTACCCGATCTAACTCGATCAAAAACATTACCAAACATTTGGTGATTCCAAATCTTAGTCTGCGCTGACCCTGTTCAACTTGTCTTTCGCAAGCTCCTCATTCCAAAACAACCAAAGGATGCCCCCATGCTTCCTCGACAACCTGCAAAAAGGTATGGTGACGTATCCACATATGCTGAAATCGGAAAGAAGAACGAGGCACATGCGATTCAAACTGACAAGATATGAGTAAAGGAGCATGATCAGAGCGAACACGAGATAAATGCGTAACAATAGAAGAAGTAAACACATCAGCCCAATGTTCATTATACAAAGCCCTATCAAGTCTCTCCCCGAAGCCCGCCAGCCCACGTAAAAATAGGCCCCTCACCCCGCATCAAATAACTCACAATCCGCAATCATATAAGCAAAATCTAACATCTCATTAGACCTATCAGAAGTACCACCAATCCTCTCGTGATCATGCAAAAAAATGTTAAAGTCACCACTAACAAGCCAGGGTAACCCCTCCACATTAATCGCAATCTCACGCAACTTATCCCACAAAACATATCTAGCTACTCTATCACATTTAGCATATACAAAAGTCAAATAAATAGCCGAGGCAACAAAGCGAGAGGACAACCTACAATGTAACAATTGAGGCAAAACATGATTGTGAAGTGGTTGTTTGAGAACCCTAAGTTCGAAAAGTAATTTTTATATTTTATGATAAAATATACTATAATTTTTTTATAATGGTGATTATTATTTTTTCTTGGACATTATCCTGCAGGGACGAGGCAATCTTCAAGGCTGGCGACATGATCATAACAAGGGAGGACTTTGTGACTATGCGCCCTGGAAGTTACCTGAGCATATCACTGATTGATGTATGGACGAAGATTTTGAATGCCAAAGAGTTGTTAAGGAGCAAGAGTCTCGCTTTATAGATTTTTGCTACCACATATTCAATCTGCATTTGTATTTTTTTAATTTCATTAAATTTTAATGCATGAAATCAGAAAATATTTTGCACGTGCATGCTTATATGTTTTTGGTAGTTTTTCTCAATTTTTTGTTTGATTGGTTGTGTGTTTAGTAAGTTAAAATTGTGTAATTTGATATGTCGAGTTAGTTGACCTAATTTTCCTGGGTGTTTTTTAGTTAGGCAGGTATGTTTTTTTAGATGGGAAAAAATGCACGTTTAGTACTGTGATGTTGTTTATTTAGTTCATTTTTTTGTATACTTAGAAATGACTAATTGTATAGTTGGTCCAATAGATTTGGTTACTTAGTTTAGTGGATTTGTTTAGTTTTATTATAGAAATGTATAGTTAATTAAATATGATTGTCTGCGACTTAATTCACGGATCCGCTTGTTTTATTTGTGTATCTAATTGTTTTGATAGAACATTGAATTTGTTTAAATAGCTCAGCCGCTTTGTAATTACAGGAATGGCTAATATCATATCTATTTTTCAGTGTGTTAGTTTATGTAACTCAGCGGATTTGTTTAGTTATTGACATTGAAATGTATATTTAGTTAACTAGTTTTGTTTTTACGTATTTGATGGATGTGTATGTTTTGCCACATTTCATGCAGCTTTTTTCCATTGTTACAAGTTCGAGAAGAATCGATGATAGTAGATCCTTTGATTTATTTTGTCAAAGTCTTGATCTTTGAGATTGGTGATGCCAACCCAAAAGGCAGCGGGCGTATGAGATGGTATAATTTTTTTTTTTACTTTCATTTAAAATCATTAACAGTTATTCTGTATTGTTTTTATGTCTTGTGTTTTTTATGATAGTATGTTAGATTTTTACAATGATTTTTTTTTGTTTTATACATTTTTCTTTCCAATATGTAAGAGTGAACACCTCTTTGTTATTGTCTTCGACATGAAGATGAGTTGTATGCAAATATTGGATAATTCTTCGGTTGGAGGAAGCAAGTGCGACAAGTATGAAGATGTGCCTGCAAAGTTGGTGAGTTTTGTATTTTTGGTATTTAGTAATTGTATTGTTAGCTCATATAGTTGTTTATTTGTTGTTAAGTTGACCTGAATAACTTTGATTTTTTTAATTGTTTAGTTAATTTGATGTTTTTGTGTGTGTAGTCTGGTGGAGTTGTGTAACTTGGATAGTTATGTATTTTGTATACTTAGCTCATATAGTTGTTTATTTTTTATCATGTTGACCTGAATAACTTTGAATTTTTAAAATGTTTAGTTAGTTTGAAGTTTGTGTGTGTGTAGTCTGGTGGAGTTGTGTAAATTAGATAGTTTGAATGCCTTATTATCCATTTTAATTTATTACATGCATTAAACATCTGTCTTATTCATCGGGGGCGTTTTTCGCCCGATGCTTGATGAGCGAGAGGTTGTGAGCATATGGGACAGAGATATTATGCTAGCCCATCAAGAATTTCTATGCCATGGAGAGATGCCAAAAACAAGGTTGATCATGCGGAATCTTTGCGATGCGGCATATGGAAACGCATACGGGGAGGTCCGAGAGGATGGTCACCTGGCTACGAGAAGGGCAATGTTAGTCTTATGTGTACTTTTCGTTCCAAGTACACTCGCTATTTTCTTAGACGACATGAACGAGTTAAGGGACAAGAATCGGTGAATGCAAGAAGCATTGATGGCAAGAAGCCGACGTAGTAGTTTTAGTGCATTGGAAATAGTAGTGGTGATTGTGGTGACATTTTAGTTGTTCATGTTTAGTTTGGTTTTGGTAGTGGTTTGGTCTTTTGGAGTTCGTACACATTTCAAGGTTTTTAGCACTTGTTTATTTTTGCAGTCGAATATTGCTTGAGAATTGTTTGACCCTGGATAATGTTTCCTTTTATATTTTAGCTGAATAGCTAATGCATTGGATGTGTTTAATTGCTTGTATTGATTTGTGCTTGTTAGTAGTGTATGTTGTTTAGATTTCTTTGCGTCGTCGTTAAGTTTGTACTTTTAATTAGATAATTTGAATTATATACTTAGTTTAGGTAGGTTTTTTTGTTGGAAATATAAACATGGTTTATGATTTTTGTACAGTCTGTAGGTGTCATGTATTAATAGGTATGTAGAATTGTTTTTGAAATCAATATATTTGTTTAATTAAATCAAATGAATTGTACATGTACATATGTATGTAATTTTCTACAATCGACTGTTTTTAGTTAGCAAAGTTTTAGTTGTTTTTTTGGCCATTGGAATTGTGTATTTTATATAATGTACTCGTGTAAATAGGCGCTTAATATGTATCGTTTGACATTTATTATTATTTGTTTATACAGACAAATTTAGTTGTATTTTTGGTAATTGAAATTGTATACTTAGTTAAATTAATTGTTGTTAGCTTTGTTCAATTAAGTTTTTTTTGGTCATTGGAAATGTGTATGTTATTTCAGTTGAAATGTATATTGTATAATAGACTTTTGCTTAAGTAGACAAGTACACTTGTATGTTTTGGTAATTGTGTTTGTATAGGTAGTAAAATTGTGTTTCGATCCAAAAGTTATGCAAAATGTATACATGAATGAAAATCAATTCCAAAGAGAATTAAACAGGTAACAAATTGTTCTTACATATAGTATAAAACCATACTAACATATTATTCATCCAAAACTTTGTTTAAATAAAAAAACATAACACTATGGTGTGGTGTTGCGTTTTGGACATGTCCTCTTCACATGTGTCCCGATCTCACCACAAGTTCCACACTTTCTTTTGAGTTTTGTGCTTGCTTTGATGGCTTTCTCTCTCGGCTTAGAATTCTACTCCGCACATTACTTCCGCTCCCTTTGTTTTTGGCTTGTTTCGGTGGCAATACGTAAAATATCAAGATGTGAGGTTGAGCCACAATAGGTTTCCATCACCCATTGTTTGCCTCCCATAGATGGTGCTTGCGGCTGATCTTTTAACAATTTGACCTTTTCTTCCGACACAAGACGTGATAAATTCGATAATTTGTCAATATTTCCTTGGGCTAGCCAATACAATCGTGAAAATCGACCAAAGGTTGTTTAGTGTTACCGCTTCGTCTCCTCCGTGAACCGATAAATCGCCGCTTTGTGTGTGGTGTGATTGATGCGGACATCATCCATTGTCGTGTCAAAAACTCCCTAGGAATCTCCTGGATAGTCCTTTAGGACCACAAAAGCATGACAACACAAAGAGCTGTTTGTTCAAGTTTTTTGCACCGCATTTTATCAATGTTTCCGTCTTATATTTTATGGACAAAGAAATATACTATCTGTTTTGTCTTTAATTTTGTAGGAACACCTGGTGGCATCATCAATTATCTCGTAATTGTGCAATCATAGATGGATGCTTCAATTTACTGTAACTTCTCGCAAATACCTTGTGTGTATACACCGAAGAGATGCGTCTTCTCTATGGCTAGTCGTGTCTTGCACTGAAAAAGATGTTTGGCATGCGTGGTCTAATTTATCGGTTACGTGGCGCTGACTCCATTGCGCTTTGAAAGTGCATGAAAAACTCTACCAAATTCGAACCAGGATTGGTAAAATTTCCAAACCAATTTGTTGGTGCTCTCGATCGTGATGTAGTTTTGAGCAAACCACTCATTGGCACATCCGTAAAATATGCGGGTATCCAACTCTTTCTAAGCTCATAAATATGCACGAACCATGTATGCGATGATAGACCAAAGTTAGCCATAATATCAGCCCATTGACTCTCAAAATCCGTTGTTGAAATTTTGGTGTCCCACACGATTGAATTCAGCGATTTACGAAATTGTTATCCTTGGATAGGCGTGACCCACCTTAATGTTTACTTTTTCCATTATATGCCACATGCACAACCTGTGAATTCTTTGTTTTGAACACGATTTAATGGCATTCTTCATTGCCTGGATCTTGGTCCGTCACTATATAGTAAGGTTCACGACCAACAACTTCTAAGAACTTTCGAACAACCAAGTATATGATTCTTCGTCCTCCTTAAGTATAAGACCACTCCAAACGTGACACATCGTTGATGGTTATCTACTCCGTAAATGGAGCAAAAACCATTTTGTACCGCACACCATAAGTATTCAATTTTAAGTTAATAAATAATACGAGCACACTGCATAAAAATATACAGGAACACATAGCTAAGTGTACAATGGTAGGCCAATATTTATACGATCCCATCAACTAAGTAAACATGATATATTTCAGAAACTTCTAAAAGTCTCAACTAAATTCAGCCAAGTATACATATATTATCAACTAAGTATACATGTTATTTGCAAATTTCATCAAAGGTACAACTTTAATCGGATAAGTATACATATCCTTTCAAGTAAGTGTACATGTCACCGCATAAATATGAAGTAAACCACAATGTTTTACCTTAGTATTGTATGTAGCATCAAATGAAAGCACATCTCCAAATGTGGCGTAGTTCCTATGGATTTTTGGTCCGCCCCAAAATAGACGTGTCGATTGTTCATCCTCGTCCACTGCGTATTCGAAAGCCATGCCTTGATTTATCTCTTTTTGCTTAAATAATTTATCTATCACCAATTGTGCGTCTGCACCGCATATATAGGCTTTCAAGTCGCGTTTGAAGTTTTTAAAATCAATCTTGATTGCAGACCGACGTGAAAAATCCGCCAACCATCTCCTTGAACAATTCGTGTTGTTTTGAACTCCCTATATTAGCCTTTGTGCAATTCATTATAAATTGCTGGTGACCGAAGTTCAGATTTCTGTTAACTTTTAGGAATTGCTTGAATGTATCGATTGCCATTGGGTGAGTGTGGCGTTCTTCAAAACTTCATATTTTATATGCGCCACCTATGGTGTATTCGAATATACAGCGTGCATTGCATCCAACACGGTTTGAAGTCCTCTTTCGTGAACCATGTGGCGGGTCACATTATCGCTTCATCCGTATTCTCCATAGGTATGTTGTTTTTTGTGTGCTTGAAGCCTTCTCTATTGCAAAGAACATAATGCACACGAATTACTTCGTTCTTGAACCGCTTTGTCGTGCTCCTTCTGATGTCGAATCCGCTAATTGCTCCGTGCTCTTTGTAAAATTTTATACCGGTTTCTAATGTAGCGAAATGCATGCCTACTCGTGGAATCTTTTCTTGTTCTACTTCTGGTATCCAATATTTAGTTGAGCCTGGTGAGATTTCGAGTCGTTGACGTCCATTGAAATCGTTTGTTGGTTCTGCTATATTTTACATTAAAACAAGGCGTAGCATTATTAAAACAAAATGAATGTATTATTTATACAATATGCAACCATATACATACATATTATTATTATTCTCAGAGGAATTTATATCCAATATAACAAAATGAAATTATCGACTAATATTACAATACATACAAGTTTATATTAAAAACACACAACAATAATGATAATGTATACAAGTTAAATTTGTTAGACATACACGCAAAACAATTGACAACATATACGCAATCTCTAAACTAGTTGTAAATATTTAATAATTGAATATTCAAATACAATATTTATACAATAAATACACTAACATTGTTCACTACATTAAAAACTAACAAGGAATATACAATGCATAGACAATTCCAAAATTTATGAACCTGCGAAACATGTATACAATGTTTTGACACTATATATACATATATTCTATACTAAACATACATATTACATACCCAAACATACAAATGCTTCCATTATCCATTTATACAGTTTATGACACTAAATATACATTTGTTGTGTACTAACAATACATATTAAATACACAAACATACAATTGTTTCGACTATTCGTTCTGTTTTGTTACAGTGATTCCTCCTAAATTTTTCTGCAATAATATCTTAAGTAATTACCTTGGGAACAATCACCAATCGCGTTGGATGGAAGTTCTTCTGCCATTATTCAATCGTTTTGAGGTAATTGATGACAACCTTGTCAATTAGCGAAATATATGATATGTTTTTCTGTATGCAAACATATATTGTATAATTTTCGAGGTTTAAGAATTGATGTCAATGGTGGTAGAGATTGATGTGGTGAAGAAGAATGGGTTGACATGGGTGGAATGTGGATTAGCACTGATTATGGGACGTGATCAATTGAAGATCACGTCCCTAATTTTCAGCGAGCGGTTACCATGTTTATCTCAACAATTTACCATTTTACCCCGATATGTTTAGTTTGTTATGTAAAGTTGTATAGATTCTTTTAAATCCTGACGTTGATTTATGTTTTTAATGGTCCTGGATTTGGTCTCATGGACTTACTGCAGGGGTGGTCATTATGATCCTCCCTATATATATATATATATATATATATATATATATAAATATATATCCAAAAAAAAAAGCTAAGCAGCTAAAGAGCAAGAGGTAAGTGGGTCTCACCAGAAGTCAAAATCCAGAGGAATTTCATGACTAAACATGAAAAAAATTTGACAATAGGCTTTCTGAAAGTTCAAATTTATATAAAAGCTAAAAAAGATGTGGTTTCTATTTACATTACAGCAAAGGGTGACTGCAGTTAGTAGTACATATCATGGAGTTAAGATTAGGACCAAGAAACAATCACAACATTCACAGAAACTTCCTATTACAAAACCTGCACATTACAATCACATTATAATGCACTTCTCTTTCGATTTCGACTCCTGCTTCGACGAGGTTGGTTGCCTCCCACTACTACGTGAAACCTGCAAATATTTCAGTTTTGAAACACTAAGGTAATATAAGAACATTATAACCATGAACACATAAATCAACTCTTACCTCCACTTCAACCACAACCACACACACACACACACACACACACAAAAGGAGGAAAGAAAGAAAGAAAGAAACATCCATGCACAAAGAAAGAAATAAAAGCAAGACATGCAGACACTAAGGGAGTGTTTGCAATCACTAAAACAAGTGTTTCTCTGCTTTTGGCTGGAAAAAATATTTTTTTAGTATTTGCAAAATGCCAACTTTTGTTTCTGATTTTGCTTCATTTAATCAGAATTTAAAAGTTGGGGGATGGGTGCTTCGAATTTCTGATTCTGCTTTTGGTTTGACTTTTACAAACAAATACGCACTTTTCCAACTTTTTCATCAAAAGCTCTCAGCTTCTCATTCTATTTGCAAATATTAAACTGATTCTCTAACTACTTTTATTTCTGCTATAATAAGTCACTTCTTCTAAAAGCAGAAGTTTTTCCAAACACTCCCTAACCAGAGTCAAGCCAGTAACTGTTTCTTCTACTACTTTTCCACCAAACAAGTTTCCGATGCACTAGCAATCTTAAATTGTACTAATAATGGTAAAAATGGACCACTTAAAAAGATGATAACGGACTAAAAATGAGTTAAAAGATTAGGCGATGTACCATGTGTCACTGTATTGAATATATATACACACACACGCACATGTACACAGGTGTATGTGTCTGTTCCTGCTCTATTCACTTGTTTCTAAGTCCACAAAATCAGGCATGAAATTTTCAAGGCACAGCACATCAGGTATAGCACATCAAAATCGAAGTACTGAATATTAAATAGCACTCTTTCTTGAACAAATCAAGTACAAGAAATATTAAGGTATAGCACTACCGCCAGACAACATAAGCATATGCACAGTGGTAGGCATATGAAAGAACTTCATCGAACTTACCTGAGGACCAGTGACCAGCCTTGAACTGCCACTAACGGCTGGCTGTTGCGTATTACGCTGCGGCTGCTGTTCCTGCTGCTGTTGATCAAATTCCTGTTGTTGAAGAGCTATCGCCAACTGCAAATCAGAACTGCCAACAAAAAGTATTCCCAATAACGCCTCCATGAGGTTGCTCTAGATCAGAAATCAAAATTCGAACTACACAATGAGATGCTACCTATAGTAAGTAATTAGATGTCCACACAAAATAGAAATGTGAGAGATTCATCTGCCAAAATCTAGATGAACCACTCTAATGCCAGGGCAAATAAAAATCAAAATTCATAACAAGAGAACATATTTCTACCAACTATTAAATATTTACCCACTAAGAAAGAGAATTTTGAATCACGTTTTCCTAGGAAAAGGACTCGCACAAACTATCACGACGAAAAGTTTGGAAACAAATGTTACACTAACGCATGCAGAAAAAATAGGTCAATTCTGAAAAATTTCAATATCAATAGATACCATAGTAAGGGAGAATAATAGCCACAATCGTAATATGCTGTGTTCTACATAAAAAATAGAGAATATGAGGACGCCACGTGCCAGTGAAGTTAGAGAATTACTTGAAACTTGAATTTTCTTGGGCATTATCAATGCTAGCTAGATAGTCCTGCAAAGATGAGATTTATTTTAGAAGTCATGCATTTAAATGTTCGGAGCTCTGGAACATTACACAGCCACATACTGCAGTACTGGCCATGACATTCTGTTCATCCCATGTGCTGTTGGAATGGTCATCCATCTTGAATTCCTTGAAGTTGCTCGTCATGTACACAGTATCACCGTTCACCTGATCGTGGCAATCAAATTGTAAGATATAAAGCATGAAATCAATGTCTCACTGTTCTTCTCACAAGATTAGACACAATGAAACATGCTGCTTCCGAACACTATGGAAAACAAAACCAAAGCATATGAATGGCTGTTTTAGTAATACAACGACCAAAGCATTTTAGTGTCAGCTTTAGTAATATTGCTAAAATATATAAAGAATTAACTTGATGGAAACAAACACGCACATCCCCTCAAAGACCTATATTATCGAGAAAGCCCCAAAGTATAAGTTGCTGTAGAAGTTTTTGTGTTTCTCATCATAAAATAATTGGCACCTCATTAGGTGGTGCTGAATCTGTGTTACTTGGACTTGTGTAGGGGTGACAAGTATATTTATGTGTCTACATTGGTGAACCTCTGTGTTACATGGACAACATAAAGTGGGTTTACTTAATCAATTTTTCTTCTGTATCAATACCGTAAACTATGTTTAATACAGATGATACAGTTCAACAAAATGATCATCTCAAACTATTAAATAAGTATCCCAGAAACTCATCCAAGTGTCAAGTGCCCAACATGGGCATTTCACGCATTTAGGAACATTGTTTTGTATACAGGGTTAAAAATGAATCAAGTTATTCAATACTCAACTCAAAATCGATCGCAAGAAGCTCGTATAATCTCAGTTGGTTAACCATAACAAACTAAGTTTAATCATCTTTTTTTGTTTGGTAATTTGAAGCTAGGTCCAAGCTCGACTGTATTAGCAGAGATTTGGTAATATATGTAACAATATCAAGCTATTCGACATCGATTATGTTCAACTTAACTAAATCTTGTTCGAACTCGACTCCGTAATTATTGAAACAAGGTCAGAAAACAATTTCAAGCTTGGTAAGAAATTCAAACCAATCTTGAACTCGACTCGAATAGACTCGATTCATTTATACTCCTCGTCAAATATAAAATTAATGACATCCAATAACAAAAACAAGAGTTACTTTACCTTATTAATAAAAGATCTCGTTAAACCCGATTGTAAAGAATATTAACATCATGAATGCTTTCTAATCATACTCATACAGTAAATTCTACAATATAAAACATCAGGGGGTTGGAAAAGGTTATTTATACCATCTCAAGTTGGCTTGCTTATTGACACTTGTACATATGAACCAGAACAAGAAAGAATAATCTACATACTGTCACACCATCTGCGCAATTGTGGCATATTGGCATTTTATTTTGTCTAAACACAAACTAAGGTCATCCAGTAATAAAAATAGATAAGAAATATTCCAATGCTATGATCTCACCTCATTCAGCTTTTCCCACACCAAATCTGGCTGATTAATGTAACCTTGGTCTGTTGCTAAAATGTACAATTCACCTTCATACTGTAAATAAACATATTATTAGGTAAAATCCAACGAACTGGTGCCAAAACAATACACAGTTGGCACTGTAACTAAGCTAAAAGAAAAACATAGAAAACAATAACCCAATGTCGTTCCGTATGCCATAATTAACTCTTACAAACATGAAATTCAACCCGCCATCTCCCCAAAAACAAAGATTACAGTGGTTTAAATTTGGGGTAAAAACTCTTTATGAATATTTTTATCAACTTAAAAAAATAATAAAAAAACATATGAATGCATGATACCAGAAAAATAATGAAAATCGAAAAGTTATACTATGATAACTAGTCCGCCCACCTTTATGGTCCGCCCTTAATCCATATCATTTGCAAATTCTAAATTGAGGAGCCTTCATACAAAGTTTATACTGTAATCTTTCATGCTTAACTACAAGAAGCACATGCAATATACATGTGTAGGTCCATGTATACACATTATGTAGGGTCCTCTTAGCTCATTGACAACAAATTTCATCACTGAGAAAGTGAGTGTCCTTGATGCAATAAGTCATATGAAGATGATAAAACTTCAGTGAAAATCTGTTAGAAATTATTAAATTATCACGAAACTCTTGGTCTATAAAAAGCGTTTAAAAGTTAATAACTATTTCTCATATAATTGGTGTTTCCATCTCATGGATTACAAAACAAATATCACAAAATAGACAAACATACCAACTCATTTTGAGTCATCCTTATAACTGCTGATGAAAAATGGATGTCAAATATAGCTGTACATACCAAGTACTAACCTTAAACATGGTGTTGAAATGATTATTTCTGAAAAACACACAAAGTTCACGTTCCTTCACTTTGTCTTGTAAGCAAAATAGGCTGCAAAAGACAACCAACAGTGAGAACCATCTCATGCCAAACAAAGCATATCTTCTCAACCACGTGGTGAAATAGCAAACAGACGTACCCATATATAGTCAACTGACTAGCACTGTTCTTCATAAAGTTCTTGATAATTTCTCCTAATGACCAAACAAAGTAAATAAATGCCTCAGCGGAAAGGTCATATCCTTGAAATGACCAAATAAGTTAAACAAGAGAGCATCTTTTACTCAATGAAATTAATAAAACAAAACAATAACCAAACAAATGATCGTCATTCATTTTGAGCACTTCGCACCTTGTTTTACAGATAATTCGTTGGTACTAAGCCCACCATCATCCACACAACCTCTATCCACTTGTTCTGCAAGTAGCACTTCGCCTTCATAAACGGGCTCTCGGTCTTCATAAACTACAGTTCTTGAGTCTAATATGCACTCTTCGCCTTCATAAATGGGTTCGCTGCCATCAACACTGGACGAGAAAGTGTCATGTTCTTGAATGTGATGCATTCGGTCACTAGATACATCTGAATCAGCAGAAGCATTCAACAAGCTAGACGAATCTATTTCCTTACAACCATTTTGATGATTTCTTGGTTCATGTGGGTCAGAAGTGGTAGTAAATTCATTTTGAGCATGTTCATCACTCCTTGATTTATCTGGTGAGTCATCAGAAGCAGATGGAGGATCTTTTCCAAAAGATACGGGTGGAACCTTTCCATTCTCAATCCCTGCGTCAGAACCAACTACAGTATCACCATATTTTCTAGGTTCTTCATAGGTAGGTCGGGTACAGCTGTTCTCCTGATCAATCTTTGAGAATGAACAAACAGCAATCTCTGAAACTACTTCAGGGAATTTTAGATCAACATGGGGATCGTTCAGAGTATTGCAGTCATCAGATATCGATGTCCCAGTCTTTACAGTTTCGTCAGTAACTTCCTTTTCCACTGTTTCCAAATGTGTTACCAGTTCAGACTTCTTCACATATGCACTTTCATGTAGATCATCATCAGCAACTACACCCTCTGTTAAAGAAGACCCTTCCGCCTCTGATAATTTCATGGCTCTAAAGAGCTCTGCTTCTTCTTCAATGTCCCCTTTTCTCGCCTTATAAGGAGACTCATCAAAGGATTGACCTCTTGAAAGACTTGGAGAAGGTACTCCGAGAGCTGCTGTCGTTGCAGCAACAAAATCAACACTGTCATCTTCTGGATTCTTTTTCAGTTCGCTCCGTACATTTTGATTCTAATGAAACAAGCTCCCCCATGAGAGTGTTATATGATTTTGAACCGATAGCATCAGCAGTTTCGCGGTCCTGAAAAGCATGCATCAGGGAAACATTCATAAGACAAAACCAAATCTACAGAGCACTAAAAAGCGAAATTGGAACCAAGAAAATAGATCTTATGAGTTATGACTGGACAGGATTATGAAAAGATAAGAGATAATGCCACTATACCACACATGGAACAACAAATAAGAATTTCAGTAGCGGGTTTATTCATTCTATGAACCCATGTCAAGATATATCCTTTTCTTCCTTTGTCATTTAGTCAAATGATAACCTTTTTAAATGTAACACCTTTGATATAGAACATTTATTAGAACCACTGCGTTGAGATCCAGTGACCAACATTATCTTTTTATAATCCAATAGGCCTAGCAAAAAAGAGGTTAACATTTTTGGATATCCTTAGCTTTCATTGTTTGCTTCTAAATAAGTTTAGATATGTAGAACTACATTCCAGATATAACCTCTCACCTCGTGTCTTAACCAGGTAAGCTTCTAGATAATTTTACTTTTATTAATGTTAAAAGATTATATGCTTATTTAGTGTTAAAAGATTATAAGCTTAATTAGCGTAGATGAATGCGTGCATAATTATAGGAATGTAATTATCTTCTTTCCTAGTATAGGATTTCTAATGTATATAAATACCTACACATAGTTGAATAAAAATATATAGAAATTCTTCAATTCTCTTTGTTTACAATTAAATTTATCAAGTAACAACATACAATCTGGAATTAAAAAATATCCATAATGTTGAATTCAACAAACAAATTACTATAAACACTGAAGTGGAATAGCCTTATTCCTGCATCGGGTCCCAAAAGTCTCCATTTTGCCTAGTGCAATAGCCCTCAATTTTATATGTCATCACACAGGTCATTCTATAAGACAAGAGAGGTCAGCAACCAGAGATAGGGTTCTCAGAACATGAGCGCCACTCCAAAGCCAACTTTTAACATATTATTTCCTCCAAATATTGTTTAATGTACGCCAAATGGTGGTCCCAAGATGGCCAACACCAAAAATGGTTGAACAGAGAGGTTCTAAACCACATCGATGAATCTCTCGCAATGTATGCTTCTTAGAATGAGAGTGATCAAGCAAGGGACAGAGAAATATTGAGAGAAGAGACCTAGGTCGCTATTTTACCTAGACAATTGGCACTACGACACTCCAATAGCATACGCAAGTTCAAACCAGAAGCGGTGCTCCAAGCCGATAACTTACCGTTTAATCCAAGGATTGTGGAGTGCTTATAGGTCCCTTTTCAATTTTTTCCTACTTCCACCTGGCACCTTCTTGCCTCTTGACATAGTTTCCACTAAAAAAGTGGCAGCGTTTCCAGAGTTGATGTCAAAGTGGGTCAAAGGGAATGGACTGAAACCGATTAGATGAGATTTATGCTCATGGAAATGGTGGCCATGATTCCAAAGCTAACGCCAAATATGGTAAACCGAAGTGTCCTCAAACTTATTGTATGAATTTTTGTACGACATGCATCTTGGGAAAGGGATCAGGCAAGATAATGCAAAATATGGAAGGAAAGGGAGGCAGGGTTGGAAATCTGTTTCAGTTGAGGAAAATGCAAATGGGAGAAAAAAAAATTCTTAAAAAGAAGAAATTAACATTAGTGCAGGCTGCTTTTGGAGCTCTGGTCCATTTTTAGCCTGTTTCATTTCTTTTTCCTTATGATATCTCTCATAGGAAAAATAAACGACAATATCATGGGTCTAGTGGCGGTTGCTTTAAATTTGGACAAATGGGCTACTTGAGCAACAAGGTTACAAAAATTTAAAATCCTTTCGCACACATATACACATAACATATGCACATACATTTATACAAACAAAACACATACATATACATACATTCATAGAGAGTGTGTGTGCGTGTGAGAGAGAGAGAGAGGAGGAAGAGAAGCACAGATGTATATATAAATTATTAACCTAAGAAGCTTCAATTCACAAACAGTTTTCACACTATTGTGTGTTCCCCCTAGCTCACCCGGTCTCCCTCCACTTTATGTGACTTTTCACCAGTGTTCCAAACAAAGAAAAATACTAATATAGATCGCAAGTGATGAGTCACGCCCTCATAAAGCTTATTGATCAAACCATACAACACTTGAAGTGTCTCTCGCTATTGAGTCCGATGACGTTAATGCGGTATAATTACAATCACAAATCTCATACAAACAGGATAACAAGTAAAGGCTGTAAAACTGAAAAGTTAAAATATTCCTAATTTGAATAGTGAGGCACAGATATCCATACCTGAGGGTCAACAATCCATCCATGATAGAGTGGAATGTCCAATAAGTCAAATATTGCACACTCTCGAGTGAACTCAAAATCATCAATTCTGAAAAGTTCAGATATACATCTGTCAAAATTAGAATTGGTGGCAGATGTTCCCATTCATGCAAGTCATACTGCACTATAGCAAAGAATGTTTTTTCCATTCATATACAATAGAGGAACGTTTTCTATACAAGCAGTACCCTATGCCCAAAGCCAATATACACTACAGCATATATTAGTAGATTACAATATTTGACAGCCAAAAAATCAAAACAGAGAAGAAAAACAAAGAAGACTAATCTACCTTCGAAATTTTAAATTCACATCAATGCCGGTCGTAAGTCTAGGAAGTAAATCAATCGCATCTGCAATATTCTGCTGCTGATTTTCAACGTAGCCAGTGTCTTTTTCCTGTCACGATTAACAAGGTCAAATTGACCAAGATGAGAAAAGGAAAGACACAAATATGAAATTCAGCTAGATCTGATATAAATATGTGAATATATGCAAAAGAAATTTTTCTTCTTGATTTAAACGTGCCATATCCAGTAAATACTCAAAATAGATAAGAATATAATGCACAAAAAGCAATTACGTTGATGTTAATGTTCGAATCAATCAATCGCTCAGCAACAAGTGAGAGCAATTTCTCCTGCGAAACCTCCGGAATATCTGGACTCAAATTCAAACTGTTCTTTAGCGAAAGAACATTACCTACCATAAGATGCAACATTAGGTTAGTCCGACAGAATTACAAACACATTAAGGTGATTAGCAAACAAAATCAGAAATCCATTGCGATATCATTGCAGCATTACTTCGAAATATCACATCTTAAACAAACTACATAAAGCATGAGCCGCATGACGTATGGTGGGGCCACATGGCCCACATCATTCATTTGGAAACAATCACATGCCAAATATAAGCTTTTATAGAATTTAATTCTAGAACTTCCACGATAATAAACAGATAGGATTGATAAAAGAACCTAACATCTCCAAACCTCTAATCAAATGATCGAATTAAAACATCAGAAGAGAAAATCAGAGTCCAAACAAGTCACTAAAATTCCTAAACGCATGTCATTAATCCAAATGCATGCATACAACGTGTGGAGAATACATCAAACTACTACCATGGTGTAAATATTTAAAACTTATCCAAACAAAAGTTTCCAATCATAACATATCCCGGGGTTCTAACTGGTAGTATCTTAATAAGGGGATTAAAAATTTAGCTTCCCTTTCTGGTTAAAATTCACATTTTTTTTGTTGTTTCTTTTCCCCCACTGCAATATTCAATCCAAACCACACAAAAAGTAAACCCCAAACAAATGCCCCCAAAAGGAAAGTGGGGTAGGGTAAGAAACATTTTACTCATAATTCCACCGAGGTTTTTCCGATTTCTTCTGTTTATCCTTTTCGAAAAAAATGGTCAAATTAATCCCCAAATCTCAGAGAAACACGTACTTCCTTGGGAGATTATGAATGTAAAAAACACCAATAGACAGAACAATAATAAAGCAGATAGAATCGAATTATTTACATATAGCCAGGAGAGGGCATGGTCCATTATCATTCTGGAGAATGATAGGTGTCTTTCGCCCCAAAAATTGCACCACTTTTGTCCTGTGCACCATCTCCTTCTCCCTTTCCTCGCGCTTCGCCTCCACCTCCGCCAGCGGCAGCGGAGCGGCGGAGGTTGGAGCGGACTGAGGCGGTGGAATCGAAGGAGAATCCATTTCCTTTTTTTTTTTTTAACTATTTTCCCCTCAATTTCTGAATTGATCAAATGCTTTTTCCAGAAGCTCTTGCAACGAAATCAAAAGAGAGTTGTACGCAGAGATGGAGTGACAATAGAAAGTTGAAAGAATGGAAATAGCAGAAATGATTTAATTTAATAAGAAAAAGGGCTGAACAGTTCAGCTTATAATAAATACAGCACAGCGGGTGGTGGCTGAAACTATTTTGACGGCAATAACAATTAACAAGTAGATTAATTTTTTTCAATTTTCGTCTTAATTTAAAAATATCGAATATACTTGTGCGCAAATACATGATATTTTCTTATGTTTTGGAACCGGGTTCCAGTTAATGGTTCCCGGAACCGTTAACCACAGTTTCTAACTTTCTATTTCGGTTTGGAACCCGATTTCTGCCCATTTGGCCACACTACTTGCGTGTTGCTCTTCGGATTCTCTTCTGTTTGGACACGGAGTCGAATTGGTATTCTGTGATGTTTTTATCTTTATTGCATTGTATGATCGTCGCATTTATGTTCTTTTACTCATAGGAATAGTAATGGCGTTGCTCGCCTTTTAGCAAATTCGGTTTCTGGTCGGAATCCTTTTACTGTTGAAAAGGATGTCAGTCTGTTATGGTTGTGAGGGACAATTCTAATCGTTTACATTAATAAAAAAAACATTTTCCTCAAAAACAAAAATTGGCATCACAAATTTCTATATATGTGAAATAGTTTGCTATTAGGTATGAAAGAATTAATATTTGATACTTACAAATGAATTTTTGCATTAAATAATATATGTTTTTATGGATTAGCATGGGATAAGAACTAATTGACTTATAAATTTATAACAGTGATAAACTGAATTATATATTAAGAAAATAATATCTAAGTCAAGTATGCTTATAGCATCTGATGGAATTTTGCTCGCGTAATAAAATTGATAATTATTGAATCCGAGTCAATCGCTCTGACAATACAAGTTTATCACCTTAGACTGAGGTTAGTCATTGAAATGTCTTGTAAATTATCGCCTTATGTGCAGTATTAGTCTACTCTTGTAGAATTTTTAATTTAATTAAAGTTAACTGGATTTTAATATATTTGGAAATGTGAGTTCCAAAAAATTACAAACCATGTAGTCAATTAATCACCCATATAATATATATGAGATGTATTTTATATAAAAAGTTCATAATTCCAACTAATTGCGTGGCTTCAACTAATCCAATAGTGATTTTTTATAAACAAAAAAAATATGCAGTTGTTGGCATACATATATGGCCTTTACCTAGTAAAGTTCAATCTTATCAATCACTAATAAATAAAGTGCAAATATCATTTAATAGAGTACATATCTTCAAAAATATTTATCATTTCAACTAGATTTGTTGTGTTAAGTAATAGTCCAAATTAAAAAGGTCATCACCTCAACTACAACAATAATAATAATAACAATAAAATTAAAAATACTTCAAATTCTGTGACCATTGGTTTTAAAAGCATAATATAAATCGTGCAACAATTATACTAAATAACAATGCAAACGAAAATCCTATATTCATCATTCAAGAGAGATATGCTATCCATTTTTTTCTGAACTATCTTCTGATTTTTGATTCCTTCATTTCACTTTTCTCCGGTTCATGGATTGAAGGATTTAAAATTAATGATTCCAAATTCATATTTCAAAACCACTGAATTTGTCTGGATACAATGAATTTCAAATCCTTATGATCATATTTTGAGCTATTTTCGAGTTATTATGGTGGATTTCAAATACAAGAGCCATTCAATTTTTTTTCCTAAAATCCTATCCTCAGTCCAAAACCTCCATCCAAATGCAACCTAAAGGTTTTCGTCGAGTTTTTGATGTCCCTAACTATTTCTGTAACGCAGATAGAACTTTCACCATAAAATATATCTCTATCTGCAAAGTTTAAAATTTGGACAGAAGTAAATTTACATCGCTTTATTTTCTGCTTAGACATCCATTGAAAGTTCCTATTAGAAAACTAAACTAAACAATCAGTCAGAGAGTAATAATTTTTAAAATCAGAGAGTTATGGTACTACATAATATTACAATCTTATGCTACTAAAAGTATAGATCACTCATGTCAAGGTACTTAGTCCACATATCAAGTCAACTCCAAGTGCAAATGTCCTCCGAGAGGTCCAGGAATATTCTCTGTGTAATAATTACGATTTTGGAAATAGACATGCAACACAAACATACAGTTAGAAGGTCCCGTATTGTATTGGGGAAGTCTCAAAATGCTTAAGTCAATAATACCCAATAAGTAAGTTGATTGAAATTACTTGCAAATGAATAGAAATGAACTATTTATACTCAGAACACTCGGCTTTATATGCCTTGTTAAGTAGACTGACATCGTGTCCATTTGAGCCTATTGGGCTTTGTTTGGTAGACCTAACCTCGTGGGTCTTGTACTTAGTAATTAATAATTAATCCGTTCAATAATAATTTTGGGTTACTAACAAATAAATTGGAATTTCAGTAATTTAATAAATAAACAATAATGGAAAGTCGAATTTAACCCCCATCACAATGCATATCCATTTGATTTGAGATGCTTGCCCAAGCAAAGCTAGACTCAAGCAAAATGGATCCCACCCGAATCAGTAAATATTGGCCCTTTTTTGAGTCACATGAAACAAGCAAATTGCTTGTAGTCGAATTTAGGCCCATAAAACTTGGGGGGACGTTTTATTTTTCTGGACCCTACGGGCCACATCCCTAATTGCCAACATTTGGGGGAGAAGCCCATTAAGATTCTGATTCAACGTAGAAACACAGTGAAGGGAGCCTAGTTACAGGCTTACAGCACTCAAACGGTTCGGGTCAATGAGAAAAACTTGGCCCGAGTCGGGCGGTCAAATAGTGATCTGGTTGCTATTTTGGAACCCAGCCTGACCCAGCCATAAAAATAGACATAAAATTTTGGGCTAACCGGACTAGCCTGGTATTGCTTCTTGGACCTCCAAAAATACAGCCCAGTCCGATCATTTTACCAAACTGGGCTCATTTTGATCGCTATAAGCCTAATCCTAGCATTTATCTATTTTCAATTTTTCAAAATAATTAATCGAATACTTGACAGTCAATTGAGTAGAAAATTACATAATCCAAAATTTTAATGTCAGATGTCGAGTTATTCGATCTAAAATAATTTATTAAGACATTGTCCGATCGAATTTTATCTGATGACCTGAAAATCTGAAAACCGAATGTTACCCCTTTTTTTTGCTGTTAGAGTTGGATTTATTTACCCCTTCCTTTATGGGATTGTCGCCTCAGTGACTGCCTCCTTTCCCTTCTCGTCGACGGAAGTGAAAAGTTTGCACTTAATTGTTAACACTGCATTTATGCATTATGGTAATTATATTTTCTTGTTTAATGTATGACTTTTTTCTTTTTTTTTGTTTCAATTTTCATAATCTTTAATTACAAGTCTCAGATTTAGGGTCTATAATTAAAGAGAATTGAGAAATCAATAAGACGGTACACATAGGATCTAAGCGGATTGGAACAAATAATTATGTACGATGGAATTTGAACATAAAAATTAGTACTTGTTAGGAGTTAAGAATTTTCAGTCTAGTTTTAGTTTTTGGACTAGACATGAACGTTTGCTTTCTAAGTTCGTTTTGAGCAATTCAATGTCAAAAAAAGAATTGAATACATTTTGCAAAAAAACATTGGGAAACTTGTAAATTTAAAGTCACTCACATACATAAAAAAAACGTAATAAATAATAGAAAAAAGAACATCACGAGCTTGTAACTCAAGTGGTATCGCTCATATTTCGTAAAAGTATTGACTAAGGTTCGAATGCGATATCTTTCAATTTCTTTGAAATTTATTATCTCTCCTCCAACCAGTATTCCAATTTTATTAATAAAGAACGATTAGAGCAATTTGATCAGAGCAATTTGAGGTTCTTTCCAATTTACTACTTTAATTTATATATGTCATTTTAAAGCAATATGTCATATTTTTAAAATGGTTTTTTTTACTTAAAATAATAATAATTCATAGCAATATCTTTTAATTACTAATTAAAGGACGGTAATGTGAAAATTGTCCCGATTCACATAAAATTTAATATATTTGTAAAATTCATTATTTTGATGAATAGTAAATAGTAATATTATGTCTTGGAAAGAAAAAAAAAAGGTTGAACTTCTTGGATATATGTGCAACAGTTGCAAGGCGAAAAAAAAACAGTCAAATGGATGGTGGCCACGTGACGCTGTCCACCTGAGACAACGTGGCAGGTTCCCATTGGATGTAACTTGTTGTGGTTGTACGGACGGAAGGTGACGTTTATCTGACAACCAAGATTTACTTGTATTCTTAATCTCCACTCACCATTGATTTTTCCCTTATTAGGTAAAATCAATGTGAAGTATATATAGAATCATTGGAGACTGCTAACTAATGCATCCAATTCATGTGAAGGGTAGGGGTTTACCTGATAAGTACAAGTTTACCTAATAAATTAGTGACACGACAATAACATTTTTATTTTTATTTATTAGTGACACGATAAAAAAATGATAAGGATATGTTTACCTCATAGTAATACGATAATAACATGTTTATTTGTTAGTGACACGACAATGATATGATAATTACACGTTTACATGTTAGTGACACGATAAACTGTTATTATGTTTGTATCGTGTATTGTTGTGCAATATCGTGTAATTTACTATTGTGCATTAACGTGAAAATCAATTTCTTTTTATTTTTGACCTATCATGTCAAATAGTGTTATGTCGTGCCGACACAAATTTTTTCTTGTTCGTGTTCGTGTCGGAGCAGATCCTTATCATATCGTGTTCGTGTTTGACCTTATTGTGTCGTGTTATTAACGTGTCGACACGACTATACGACTTACCACCCCTACTTGAAGACAGGCCAATAAGGCATCTTTCTAACCAGTGGGCTTAGCTCACCTGACCACCACAAGCAATTGTGGGTTGGAGGTCAGATGTTCAAATCTCTACTCCATCAAATTGCTCCCCTGGCAAGGGCATATGCGGTGTGAAGATTTGGTGGGAACTCATATTGAGTTGCATCCGTGTGAGTTCGATTCGTGGAGAGATCATTATTATATTAGATTGGGGTCGAATATAATTGTTCTCTTTACTCCGGAGGATCTCACGGTTGTCGTCGTGACCACATCAAAATATCGCCAATGCGTATACATCCCGCGATTAATGAAAGGTTGGAACTATCATCGCCAAGATAGTCGGGCGTAAAGTTATAAGTTGAGTTATAAAAAAAAAAAAAAACTATCTTTCTTTCAACTAATATAAATATAAATAATCCAACAGTATTGTTCCACTTGTGGCTTCTTGCAGTAATATTCCTGTCTATATCGCCTTTATTTAGGTTGTCTTGTCTACTTTTATGCCAAAAAAGAAAGAGATGAGGTTTTAGAGTTGTTTTCCACATTTATTCTCATTCCATGGTTGAAATTGAAAACTCACCCAATATGGAAAACCAATAATTAACCCGCAAAAATATTCCTATTTTCTATTTTCCGCCTCTATTTTCTTCAATATTAAATCTAGGGTTTTCACTTACAGATCTGGAAACCCCATATATATAAAATTGTTTATTTTTGTTGTTGTTGCTATTTTTGGTATCCTCTTTAGGTTTCCAAATTTGATTATTATTATTCTCTAGCCCTTCAAAGATCATAATATATATATAGAAATTGAATAAAAAATGGTGAGGGGAAAAACTGAATTGAAAAGGATAGAAAATACAAGTAGCAGGCAAGTGACATTTTCCAAGCGAAGAAGTGGGATTTTGAAGAAGGCTTTTGAGCTCTCAGTTCTTTGTGATGCTGAAATTGCACTTGTTATCTTCTCATCTAATGGCAAACTCTATGAATTTTCAAGTTCCAGGTACATAAATTAATTATTTGCACTTTTTTTTAATCTTTGTTTTTTTTTAATCTTTGTTAATCTGAGATATATGATGACTCAAATCTTGTTACTATTTTCATGCTTGCTATTTGTTTTTACATCACTAGGATATAGGTTTTTATTTTTTGTACTAGCTAGCTATATATGTTCTTTCTTGGTGAACAGAAATAATAGTAATAATTTTGACTTTTGGTTTTAATTACTTAATTATTAATCTATCAGCAAATTACTATATAGGGAAGTTAGTTTTGACTATTTGGAGATTTTGTCCTCTAGTTAGTTACGTTTAAATTTAGGTCTAATATTTTTCAAGAATTTGGATATTTAGTTCGATTTTGGCTGAAATTGTGTAGTTTTACTGTAATTGCTAACTAGGAACAATTGATAGTTATGTGTCTAAGAAAATTAGGGATTTTAAAGATTAGTGCAAAAATTGACACATCAAATTACCAAAAATTGATACAATTTTTTTTGTGGCAATTTTTGTGCCAAATTCAGGGGAGTAGTTACTCCAAAAATTGTGGTATAGAGATCACTATAAATATTTGATTTGTGTGTCCGAAAATAGTCGGGTTGAGTTTCTCACACTGCTTTTGAGCTTTAGGAAATTTGAGTTTTCTTTGAGATATATTATAGTGTTGTGAGATACACCAAAATAGAGTACTTTTTCCATTGTTATAATTAACACAAGCTTTGGGCAAAAAACAAGTGCTATTTTGTAATCATTATTTATTAGTGGATCCTTTGTGGGTATTTGCCTCGTGGTTTTATCCCCTTATCTTTTGGGGTTTTCCACATTAAATTTTGGTGTCTTGGCTTATCATTTTATTTTATTGGTCTTAATTTTATTTGAGATAATATTTGTTTATGCGGTTATTATTTTTAATCGAGACTCGTCCACGCTTCCCCACAAATACCCTATGCTTATACCTATGTAATCAATATTTGACCACCAAAAAATGATATATAAAGATTAAGCATGGGATGTGATCAATATCACTCCATTTCTCCTAATCACTTCCCCAATCACCAACCAAATATATATTACGTGTCCCGATGCATTTCTTTACTAATACACACATTTTCCAATACATACATCAAACCCCATTCTCCCAATCGCTCCCCAAAAACTTCCCCACTCACTCTCAATCACTAAACAAACATACGCTTAATTTCTTGCATGAAGTTGTTTCTTTAATAGATTATATTAACATATGAATCACTTGAAAACAATATTTTGATAATATTTCATCACATTGTACCAGATGCCATGCAAATGTAACCACCCATTTTGTAATCACCATACTTTTCTTGCATGAAATTAATGTTGTTTCTTCAATGTAAAACTAATATATTAATGTTTTTAACACAAAATAATTAAATCTATATATTTTCAATAGTTGAAGAGTTCTTACAAATTTCGAAAAATGTTTACAGGGTGATCGACAAGACAATAGAAAGGTATTTAAAAAATCCGAAGACCCGAGCAACGATGGACAATGTGCAGGTCAGGACTTTTCTCATTCCCATGTAAAAATTATGTACATGAAATTATGAAGAGAAAAAAAAAAAAAAAAAGCAATCCTTAACATGCATGGAACTAGAAGAAAATCAATACTTTTTTTCTATAGAATCTAAACCTTGTTATTTAATTTTGGGGAAACAGAGCAAAATAATATTGGCTTAGTTGTAGTTTTGGTCCTGTAAATATAATGAAGTGACATATTTAATCCTGTAATTATTGTGAGTAGCAATTTTGGTCTCATATGTATAAAAAATTGGCATATCTGGTCCTCTAAGTGTACTTTGTAGTAATTTCGGTCCCATAAAAATTGGTTTTTGTGCAATTTCATAAGGTTCAAATTTGTGCAATTTGGTATTGAAATGGTGAAATGTGACTTGCCCATTTGAGACCCAAATTGCACAAAAATAGAACTTATAGGACTAAATGTGCACATAAATTGAAATTTAGGGGATCTAAATTGCTATATAGGATATTTACATGACCAAATATGCCACTCATTTGGATTTACAGGACCAAAATTGATTCATAAGATACTTATAGGACTAAATATGTTACTCCTTTATATTTACACGACTAAATTGCAATTAGGCCAACAATCTTATACGTTATAAACATTAATTAGCATTTTTTATCCAAAAATGATTCAAAGTTTGTGAATAAATGAATAAAATTAACATATATATTCTAATTTATGACATATAATAACTTTTCAAATAGACCTAATACATAAATAGTAGTAATTAGAGAGGCTAACTTTACATATTCTAACATTTGCTATAACTGGATTTGAGGCAGCATTTGAAAGATGAGGCTGATGAACTGCATAAGAAGATTGAACTTCTTGAAGCATCTCAAAGGTTATCTTCCTCCTTCATCACTTTTTTCTTACAAACATTTCATTATAACCACACAAAAGTACCCTTTATGTTTGACCTAATTATAAAAAAAGCCAGCTAACTTTTAAATTTACAAAAGGTACCCATAAAGTTTGATTCAGTCTTAAAATTAAGGGATAAACTGAAATATTTTTATAAATTTGGGGGTGTGGGGTTTGAAATATTTTTTGCTTAAAAAGGGAGTAATTAATTGTTAGGCAAAATAAAACCTGGGGAGTATTTTTTGTAATTCTCAAAGTTAGCTGTGTTTTTTTTGTAATTAGGTCAAACATGAAGGGTGCTTTTTGTAATTAACCCAATAAACATATTGCAAAAGTGTGATTTCTGAAACTAAATTTATTAACAAATGCATATATTTCAGAAGGCTTTTGGGAGATAATTTAGATTCTTGTTCCATGGATGATTTAGAAGACATGGAACTACAATTGGAACGAAGTTTAAAGAACATCAGGGCTAGGAAGGTACATCGACATATATACTGCCTCTGATCTTACTATATTCATTTTATCCCTACTAGATAGGGATAAGTACAAAAGACCCCCTAAGGTTTGGCCTAATTATAAAAAAAACCCTCATGTTTGATTTTGTCTTAAATTAAGGGGGTAACTGTAATATTTTTAGAAATATCATGATGTTTTTTCGAAATATTTTTTGCTTATGCAGGAAATGTAAGGCGAATCAAAACTCAATGGGCTTTTTGTAATTTTAAAAAATATTTGGGTTTTTTTGTAAATAATCCGAACCTCAGGGAGGTTTTTGTAAGTATCCCTTACAAAAATTACCAGCATGGTTTGGCGTAACTACAAAAAACTCCAGTTATTTTTCAGATTTTACAAACACCCCCTCTTAGGGGTGTAATTTGTAAAATAGAAACAAAATGTCAAGGGATATTTGTAATTTTGAAAGTTAACTGATTTTTTTGTAACTAGACTAAACATAGGGCATAAGGCATATATACTAATTCAATTCTTGAACCTAAACATTTTTGCCAGAGTACTCTGTTTAATGAACAGATTGATCAGCTGAAACAACAGGTAAATCTATCTATCAGAATTTCCATTTGGCACTCATAAATCTTTATTATTACATTTTGGGTATTGCCAATTATCATTGTTTCCATTATGATCAACCTTTTTGTTTGATGATGCAGGAAGAGAATTTGATGAAAGCAAACACAGAATTAAGGAAGAAGGTGGGAACTCAAAATTATACTAATTTTATGTAGGGATTATTAAAATAGGAAAATATTTTGTATTTAATTAGTTTCCTTTTCTCATTTAGGAATATAGCTTTCATTGTGTAATCCCTATAAATTAGTTGTACTCTTATTATAGAATCCCTACAGATTAGATAGGTAATTTAATTCTCATCTTGTATATATTCTACTGTATTGAAAACGAAATGATCATCAAAATACATTCTCAAATATTAAACTCTCTTTTGATATTTCTCTTTTCAATTCTTAATATAATATTGCTTGCCATTTCTTAATATGGCATCAGAGCCAAAAGATAAATCTGCAACATTATCAGTTCATGAGAAAAATGATCCTAGTATGGAATCTTCAAGTCCATATTTTATTCATCATTCTGATCATCCTGGGGTCATGCTTGTTCCAACAAGATTGAATGGAGCCAACTATCAGTCATGGAGTAAATCCATGATCCATGCACTTACTGCCAAAAACAAAATGGGATTTATCAATGGATCCATAAAACCTCCTTCAGAAGTAGACCAGCCTATTGAGTTTGCTTTATGGAATCGCTGCAACAGTATGATTTTATCTTGGCTTACGCATTCTGTGGAACCTGATTTGGCAAAAGGAGTTATTCACGCTAAAACCGCTTATCAAGTTTGGGAAGATTTTAAAGATCAATTTTCCCAGAAGAATGCACCTGCAGTTTATCAGATACAAAAATCCCTGGCATCACTATCACAAGGTACCATGACTGTCTCAACCTATTTTACCAAACTCAAAGGTTTATGGGATGAACTGGAAACACATAGAACTATTCCTATTTGTACTCATCACAAAGAACATCTAGAGCAAAGAGAAGAAGATCGAATGATGCAATTTCTCATGGGGCTCAATGATACATTTAGCATTGTTCGCAGCAACATTCTCATGATGTCACCATTGCCAAATATCCGACAAGCCTATTCTCTTGTTATTCAAGATGAGACCCAACGACAAATGACTTGTGGTACAGAAAACTTCTCTATTGCAGCAGCGTTACAAGGTCGTCAAGACAACTACAACAGCAAATACAAAGACAAACATTGTGACCATTGCAATAGAGATGGTCACACCATTGAGAATTGCCGCACTCTGAAATTCCATTGCAAATTCTGTGGTAGGAGGGGACATACGGAAGAAAGGTGCAAATTTAAAAATGGCATTTGGACTTCAAACAATTCAGGAGGACAAAAACCGCAGTCAACCATCTCGTGGAAATGGCCCTTACATTTCTGCAGCCAATGCAACAGAGTCCTCACAAATCACAGAAGGAGATACACAAAACAACAATCCTACCTACCATTCACATGGTTTTTCGGCAGAACAACTTCAACAACTTGCCAATGATTTATCCATCATAACTCAGAAAAATACAAATGGTAATAAGCATGCTTTTGGAAATGCTGCAGGTTTGTATCCCTTTGCTAATGTTTCTATCAATTCAGTTTTCACCAAGCCTTGGATTTTAGATAGTGGAGCAACTGACCACATTGCTTCAGATTCTACACTTTTCACTCAATTAAAGTCATCCTCTACACCAATTGTTAATTTACCTAATGGCTCATCAGTCCCAATTACTTCTACTGGTAGCATCCCATTTAATCATGATATCACTCTTAATAATGTTTTGTGTGTGCCTTCTTTTCGTCTAAATTTGATGTCTATCAGTAAACTTACCAGTGCCTTAAAATGTCGTGTCATTTTTTACCCTAACTTCTGTATCTTGCAGGACTTGGCTTCGGGGAGGATGATTGGCTTGTATTACATGTCACCATTGCAAACACCTATCTCTCACCAAGTCTCTCAGCCTTCAAATCTATGGCACATGCGTCTTGGACATCCTTCACCACATCGCTTAAAATTAGCTTCTTCTTTAATACCATCAAATGCAATTTATTTCGATAATAATAATTGTACTGTTTGTCCTTTGGCGAAACAAACTCGATTATCATTTCCTTCAAGTTCAATAACAACAAAGTATGTTTTCGAGTTATTACATTGTGATATTTAGGGTCCACATAAAGCCCCAACTCATTCTGGGGCACGATTTTTCCTTACAATTGTTGATGATTTTAGCAGATGTACATGGGTCTTTCTTATGCAATACAAGTCAGAAACACAAAAAATCCTTCAATCATTCATCACTTTTGCAAAAACCCAATTTAATGCACCTGTCAAAATAATCCGAACAGATAATGGTTTGGAATTTTCAATGAAGGATTATTTTCAATCTCATGGCATAGAACACCAACGCACTTGTGTTTATACGCCTCAACAAAATGGGGTTGTTGAACGCAAACATCGCCATATTCTCAGCGTTGCTCGTGCTCTTTTTTTCCAATCCCAATTTCCACTGATTTTTTGGGGCGAATGTATCTTAACTGCAGTTTATCTAATTAATCGTGTTCCCTCGCCAATATTATCCAACAAATCACCATTTGAAATACTCTATCAGCGTCCTCCTTCACTCATTCACTTAAGAGTCTTTGGTTGTTTGTGTTACGCCACAAATGTACATCCTACTTCTAAATTCGAATCACGTGCTGCCAAATGTGTTTTCATGGGCTATCCGACTGGTCAAAAAGGATACAAGCTCTATGACTTGGAAACTCAAAAATTCTTTATTAGTCGTGACGTCCAATTTCGAGAAACTATATTTCCTTTTTCTTCTGATGCAACTCCACCATCTCAAGACCAGTTACATTCCAAAAGCTCCCAAACTGATCCAATACCTTTTTTGGATGATTTACCTAACTTAATAATAAATGAAAATGGTCATGATACTAAAGCTACTCCACCATATTCGCCTGACCTTTCTACCACACACCAAATATTAGAAGTTGTAGAGCCAACTTCTCCAAGTCATGAAGAAAAAGAACTGAGACCCACCATAACACCAATTTCTCCGAGCCATGATACAACCGATTCAACCCACTCAGATAAAACACCCAATCTTACTAGCGACATCATCCCAAACTCTACTGTGACAGAACCTATTGCTCCATCCAACACGTCCTCACGCCATTCAACCCGAACTAAACAGGCTCCAACATGGCATAAAGACTACATCATGTCAGCTCAAGTCAAACATCCAGACTCGTTTCCAGGTACAACTAAAGGTACTCGTTATCCTATTTCTCAATTTCTTTCGTATTCTCGTTTTTCATCAGCCCACTGTTCTTTCTTAGCTAACATCTCAGTTAACAAAGAACCTCAATCTTATGCTCAAGCTCATCTAAATCCAAATTGGCAAGAGGCTATGAAAACTGAATTAGAAGCGTTAGCAAGCAACAACACATGGACGATGGTACATCTCCCTCCCGGTCATAAACCTATTGGATGCAAATGGGTCTACAAGATTAAATATCGTTCAGATGGCACTATTGAACGTTATAAAGCCCGTTTTGTCGCAAAGGGTTATACTCAAGTGGAAGGTCTTGACTACACTGAGACATTTTCACCTACGGCCAAACTCACTACTCTTCGATGTCTTCTTACTGTTGCCGCTGCCCGCAATTGGTTCATCCATCAACTTGACGTTCAAAATGCCTTCCTCCATGGAGATTTACATGAGGTAGTTTATATGGAACCACCTCCTGGTCTTCACCGACAGGGGGAGAATCTCGTGTGTCGGCTCAATAAGTCTCTTTATGGTTTAAAACAAGCATCAAGGAATTGGTTTTCTACCTTTTCAGACACTATTCAGAAAGCTGGTTATGTGCAATCAAAGGCTGACTATTCATTTTTCACTAGAACTCAAGGTACTTCTTTCACTGCAGTTCTTATTTATGTTGACGACATACTCCTTACAGGCAATGATCTTCAAGAAATGGAACGACTTAAACAATTCCTTCTCAAGCACTTCCGTATGAAAGATCTTGGCGATTTAAAATATTTTCTGGGAATTGAGTTTTCCAGATCAAAAAAGGAATTTATGTCTCAAAGAAAAACGCTCTAGATATTTTAGAAGATACAGGACTTCTTGGTGCAAGACCAGATAGCTTTCCAATGGAACATAATTTGAAGCTTAGCCCCACAAATGGAGTTTTACTGAGTGATCCAACCAAATATAGAAAATTGGTGGGTAGACTAATCTACCTTACTGTCACAAGACCAGACATAGTGTATTCAGTCCGCACCTAAGCCAATTCATACATGAGCCTAGAAAGCCACATTGGGATGCTGCTTTACGGATTCTTAGATATATCAAAGGCACACCTGGTCAAGGGTTATTGTTTCCTTCTACAAACAACCTTAAGCTCAAAGCATTTTGTGATTCAGATTGGGCGAGTTGCAGTTTCACAAGAAGATCAGTTACAGGGTATTGTATTTTTCTTGGTGATTCTCTCATTTCATGGAAATCAAAAAAGCAAGCACATGTTTCAAGATCATCTGCAGAGGCGGAATACCGAGCTATGGCAAACACTTGCTTGGAATTGACTTGGTTATACTACATCTTACAAGACTTGAAAGTTACACAATCTTCTCCTACATCTTTGTTTTGTGACAATCAAGCAGCACTTCATATTGCAGGCAATCCTCTATTTCATGAGCGCACAAAGCACATTGAAATAGATTGTCATATTATCCGTGAAAAATTGAAAGCGGGAATAATTAGCACTTCGTACGTGCCTACTCATTTACAATTGGCGGACTTATTCACAAAAGCGCTGGGAAAAGATCAATTTGTTACGTTACGTAGCAAGTTGGGACTTCACGATGTTCACTCTCCAACTTGAGGGGGAGTATTAAAATAGGAAAATATTTTGTATTTAATTAGTTTCCTTTTCTCATTTAGGAATATAGCTTTCATTGTGTAATCCCTATAAATTAGATGTACTCTTATTATAGAATCCCTACAGATTAGATAGGTAATTTAATTCTCATCTTGTATATATTCTACTGTATTGAAAACGAAATGATCATCAAAATACATTCTCAAATATTAAACTCTCTTTTGATATTTCTCTTTTCAATTCTTAATATAATATTGCTTGCCATTTCTTAATAGGGATAATTACAAAAACCTCCCTCAGGTTTGGGCTAATTATTAAAAAACCCAGAGATTTTTGAAATTACAAAAAACCCCTTGAGGTTGACCCGGTCTTACATTTTTCCCCCTTCATAAAAAAACATTAAGAAACCCAATGATAGTTATAAAAATATTATAATTACCTCCTTAAAATTAAGACAAAAGCAAACTTGACGGGGATTTTTGTAATTTTAAAACATCTCAGGATTGTTTTGTAATTAGTCCAAATCTTAGGGGTTTATTGTAATTATCCCTTTTATTTACCAAAGTTAATGCATGTACACCAATTTATCATTTTTATATGGTGTTCTACTTATTTCCTTTTGTATAGTTGCTTTTCAATAAAACAATTAGGCATGAATTATTAAGAACCTTATTTCAATAGGTTTGTGGGTACTTGGTCTTTCATGACATGCTATGTAGTTGATATAGAAGGTATTGAATTTATGGATGATGAGTAAGTATCCAATTTTTCATAAAATGTAATACTGAGTATTTGGCCCCCAAAAACTTTTCCAAAATTATTTTTTATAGTTATGCTAAATAAATTAAAGGGATCATTACAAAAACAAAACGAGGTTCGGGCTAATTACAAAAAAAAACCCAAAAAAACACCTTGACTTTTGATCCTTCTTACATTTCCCCCTTCATAGGGAAAATTATTTTAAAAATCTCTCTAACATTTATAAAAATATTACAATCACCCCTTTAAATTTGGAAGGGTTTTGTTTTTTTTGGTAAAGTTGAGACATCTCTAGAACCTCAGGATATTTTTGTAATTATCCCTATATTAATTTATTAGAGTTGCCCCCAAAATTTTGAGGAAAACTTCATATCGTTAGTTGCCTTTTGCAATATAAAAAGTCATTAAATTTATAAATTCGGTCTACTATTTCACCCCTAAAATTAGAATCTTGCATCTGCCATTGGTAATATATGGACATTAATTACAACAATACTTGTGACATACCATAGTATAATTTTGTGGACAAACTTCCTTTTAAATTGCACAACTAGTTTTCGTGTGCCTATTTTGGGTGTTGTGACATAATGTACAAGGAAGACGAGTTGAGAAATCACATAAATATATAATGTACCAAAATGGACACATATAAAAACAGTTGCTTTGACTATTGTTTAAATTTGATGGAAATACATGACATATTAATAATGTGATTATAAATGGGGTATTGTCTAAAAACTAGGACTAGGTCAAGCACTTTACATCTAGTTTGGGAGTTCTAATTTTAGGTTTAATAGATTATATGTACGTCACGACGTGTAGTATCTACTGTCTATTTACGCACACCCACATACATACGTGTATTTATGTGTAAATGGATATACATCGAGTGCATATCACCAAATGTAGTATCTATTGGACTCTAATTATGTGAGTAATGTATTCATAAATTTTGATAAAATTTTGTTTCGTTTAATATATGTTGTGAATTCAGGGGCGTAGCTAGGGGGGCCACCCCGGCCCCCCGCGCACCGCAAATTTTTTTTTGTCCCGTTTTTTTTCTGTGGAAAAAAAATGAAAAAAAAAATTATGTGTTTTTTTTTAAAAAATAATTGAGCTAGGGGAAATGGGGGAAAAAATTTGGGCTTTAGGGGTAACAAGTGAGTCGGCTACGCCCGGTTATGATGTAGATCTCTTTATTGTATTTTGTTTATTAAATATTTACTGAATGATGTTATTTTTCTAAACCAAGTATAGTTACAAAAGACCCCTTGAGATATAGGCTAATTACAAAAAGACACATAAATGTTTCAAAATTACACAAATCCCCTCAGGATTAGATTATGTCTTGAATTTAAGGTGGTAACTGTAATATTTTTAGAAATATCAGGGAATTTTGAAATATTTCTTTGCTTATGAAGTGGGAAAATATATTTTTTTTTCAATTTTAAAAAATCTCTGGATTTTTTGTAATTAGCCCGAATCACAGGGGTCTTTTTGTAATTATCCCTTAAAGTAATGGCTAAAGTTGTTCATGTAATTTATTCGTGTAGTGTGAGATGCCACCTCTGCAACAATCTAATCTTCCGACAGTGGGGCAATCTATGGAGGTGGAAACCGCATTGTTCATACTTCATAGGACTTCCTCCTGAAACTCAGACAAAGATGACAAAAATCTAGCCTTGTTTGTTTATGTTTCCGATGGCCTCTTTCCAGTTTCCAACTATACATAAAAGTGAAATCATGTTTGTTCATAAAATTTCCAATGGAAATCATCATTTTCATTTTCTATTTTTCACATAAAACAACATCTCAAACCTATAATTTTTATTCTCAAACCTATACACTACCCTACATCACTCATTATTACTTATCAATCACTATTATCATATTTTAACCCAATTATATATATGGGACCCACCATTATCAATTTTATCTACTTAAAATATTACTATTTTTAAATTATAACTATCTGATGGGACCCACCAACTATAATCTTACAAATATAATATTATATATTCAAATTAAAATATTGAAGTGGACTCCACCACTACCAACTTTTCAATTATTATATACATAAAATAATATTTCAAAACTACTCAAACCAAACACAATCTCATTTCCAACCCTACATAAAACACATTTCAATTCATTCATCAAAACACAATCTCAATTTCCACACGAAAACCAATAAATTCTCAAAATTCTATTTCCAACTCCAGAAATTAGAAATGGACCATGGAAACATAAACAAACAGGCCACTAATTTTTCATGATATAAAAAAAATAATTGTTAGTTTGTTTGCAAAAAATAATAATGTATATCTTCTTCATAACATCTATTCTTTTTTGGATCTACGAAGTAGAGTAATTAAAGAAATCATTAACATCAATTAGTTCATTTAGCTAGGGGTGGCAATTCGGGTCATCAGGTCGTCGGGTTCGGATTATACTTAAAATAAATAATAATTAATTAAAATATAAAATAAGTATATTTTAGACAAATTGGTAACATCGTGTCTGATTTATATTAGTCATTTTCGTGTTTGGGTTTCTCTCAAAAATTTGGGTCGGGTTCATATCGGGTTATCGTGTTGTGTCAGAGATTGTCACCTTACAATTAGTTTAGTAGCAATACAAGAAATAATGTCATGCTATTGTGTTTAACTTTTTTTTTTAGTACAATGAGGGGAACTTGGGGAGGGGATACACGCACTCGTATTGATTAAACCCGGGTGATTCACTCTTACAACATATATCTCAAATACTAAAGCACAAGAAAACTTAGGGTTTGACTGAATTTATAAAATTTTAAAATTATTTTAAAAATAGGGCCAAAAAAATGTTAAAAGAGTGGGCCTATCAGATGTGGTCATACTGAAGAAGGGCTATCGATTTACAGTGGGCTGGTATGGGCTTTTGGGCTTGATACCCTTTAACGATGCACTTATAATGTGCCATGTGGACTTATAGTTACTATATGAATGTTTGGGAGCATTTATGCAAAAATTAATTTAGAAAATGAATTTCTTAATAAGTGGTTTTTTAAAAAGATTTTAATTTTGACTTATCTAGAATGCACTTTTTAGATGAATGACTTATTCTAAAGTACATTCTAAATTAACTGTTAAACATTAATTATTATTGGAATAGACTTTTAGATCCAAAAATTCATCTCAAAAGTGCTTCCAAACATGTACTTTATGTGTCGCTTGGACGCGTAATTTAGTGAAAGAAAGTGTAAAAGAAATGTAAAATTCAATATTTTCCTATTTGATAGCTAACATTTTGTATTCACTAAATCAAATTAAATGCACTTTAACAATACATAATATAGTGGAATAAGTCTACAAACTACTTTGCATTAGATTTTTCTTAATTTTACACAACTTTATCCTACTAATTTATTAGGGGAGTCGAAAGATTATTTAGTAAACTATCGTCTAGACTCAACTGGGTACCACCCAATTTTGTCCTGATGTTGATACGCATCTCATTATAATATGTGCATGTGTGTTTTTTTAAAATGAAAATCAAAATGAGACACGTGTCCAAATGATCAGAATGGAGTTAGATTGGTACCCAATTAGATAACATCTAAGTAGAGGTGGCAAAATCAAGCCCGACTCACGGGCCGATCTAGCCAGGCCAAGGTTTGGATAAGTTTGGACTGTGTTTTTTTAGACTCGAAAAAAGTAGGGTCTATTTGGCCCGACTCGAATGGCCCGACGGGCGAGTCCGGTTTTTTGTACATAAAGTGTATGTATGGGTTGGACCAGCCATTTTTGCTACCCGGTTGATCCGGCCTGATCCAGCCCAATTTTTTGCAAAACCCCCATTGGCTCGCCTGGCCCGGCCCATTAGCAATCTAAGTTGCCGTTAATGTGTGCATGCAATTTGGCCCGTACGTGACCTTGTCAGATAGGCTACATAACTACATTTTTTCAGGTATTCCGTACGTAAAATACTAAATTAGGCTACTTAACATTGGCAAGTTAGGCTACATAAACTACAATTTTCAGGTGTATGTATTCTGTACGTAAAATACTAAAATTGCCTTTTGCGCCTCCATGATGTAAGAAGACATTTGTGGTCATGTACCACGTCGTAGAGTGACAAACAAATTACACAAAAACTCATGTCAGACCGTTTAATGAGTTTTTTTCGTTTGATGGATCCAACTCGATCCAAGTTTTTTCGTAACTTCATGCATCGATGACATATTTGTAATATTTTGGAACAGTGCATCCGGAAAGTATTAGTAGTTCATCGAAAAAATATTAACAGTTCCCTGAAAAGTATTTTAATAGTTCTCATGAATATAATTAACTTTTTCTCGTGAAAAATATTAGCAGTCCCTCAAAAAAGTACTAGTAGTAATGATGAAATGTATTTAGTAATCTGCTTGAACAGTTTTTTCGGTAATCCTCTTGAAAAATATTTATTTTTTCCATCAAGAGTATTAATATTCCTACTAAAATGTATTAATAGTCTTATTTAAAAGTGATGGGCTCAACATAATTTTTATTATTATGAATATATATATTAAAAAGGCCCAAATGTCCAAATATAATGAAGTCCAACAAGAATTTTACTTATGGGCTCAATGGGCCAATATGGTCCATACACCATATACCACCAGATAATAACTCAGGCTTGGAGATACTATAAGTATCACCCTAATTCCATTTCCAAGGTATGAAATTCATTTTCACTAAATCTAGTCTTGTGAATTCTAGTTATTCTTTGGCTCTCTAATCTGACTTGAGCGTCGGAGAGTTATCGTCGGGAAAAATCCCGACGCCCTAACGACTTGTTGTGTTGCAGGCAGTAACCCAATTTACTTGTAGACTTCCAACTCAGGATTTTGAAGAATATAGTGTTACTACCACATAAAAAAGTATTATATTTTACGATTAAATGTATTCCTCTTGAAAAGTAATAGTTTTCCTCATAAAAAATATTAATAGTTCGATCACCATAAAAGTATTACTTAGTTCTTCCCCCAAAGAGTATCAATAGTCATCCTGAAAAATATTTGGTAGCACCCCTAAAAATATTAGTTTTCTCTCCGAAAAGTATAAGTAGTCCTCCTAAAATGTATTAGCAGCGGCCAACAGATGTGGTATTAGTACTTGCGTGGGTTATTGGTGGGCTGACGGGTCTGATATTTAGATCCGTCTAGCAAATTAGATCCATTAGATCGTTTGACAGGAGACTAACCAATTATTAAAATATTGAAAGTGATTGTTGCCATTAATTTGTTGGTAGACTAGAATTGCAATTAAGCCTATGTTTGTTCATCTTAATTCCTCTTTATAAATCAACCAATCAAAGTAGAACAAATTTATGAATACTAAACAAGCAAGAAAGCCAAAAACCATGGCAGGGCTCAAGCCATTTCCAGTTGATTACTCATCTCCAGAACACGAGACTCCCATCATCGGAGAACAACCGCCCACGGTGGCCGCCGCCAATCAATGCCGCCAACCCGAACAAAAACTCCCTCTGCTTCTCCTCCACCGCTTTCAAAACTTCAAGTTCCCCTTTTTTCTCCGTCCTCCAAACCAAATACACCATCCTCGACCCGCACGCCGACCCGTCATTCCGGGTCCTATCCAAGTCCGCCCGCCTCATGCTTTGCATGGGATCCGCACCTCTCACTTCGGACGACCTCGATAGGTATCCATGGACAAAGGAACCAACTTGGCCCCGACCCCTTTTTTTATATAAAAGGGATAAAACGAAAAAGCCCCCGAGGTTCGGGCTAATTACAAAAAAAAAAACCCAATGATTTTTTAAAATTACAAAATCTCATTGAAGTTTGATTTCATCTAACATTTTTCTTTTCAAAAGAAAAAAATATTTCAAAAATTCCTATGACATCTATAAAAAATATTATATTTAACCCCTTAAATTTAAGACAAAATCAAACTTGAGGAATGTTTTTGTAAATTTTTTTGTAATTAACACATTCCTCAGGGCTGTTTTTGTAATTATCCCATAAAAAAATTTACACTTAAGATTTTTTTTTTCATTTTTTTTTAGTTTTTTATCTGACTCACCCACTTTTGCGTACCTATATATTTCTCGGTTACGTCATTGTAGGTATCCTGCCATCGAGTGTGTCATCGGCACCATCACTGGAATCAACCACTTTGACCTCGCGGCTGTCGCCGCCGCCGCCGTGGCATCCGCGTCACGGCCGCGGCGACGTCTTTCCGATGACGTGGCGGATTATGCAATGGGCTCACCATTGATGTTCTACGACGGGCTTCCGTTGCGAATCGGTTTGTTCGGTCCGGGTCTTGGCCCGTACAGAACGAATATATTCTTGGCTCAAAGGTTAATTAATTATCATTGTTTTATTTTAGGGATAATTACAAAAACACCCTTAAGGTTTGGGCTAATTAAAAAAAAACTCAGAGTTCTTTGAAAATTACAAAAAAAAAAACTTGAGGTTTGATTCCGTCTTACATTTTTTCCGGTGATCTTCAAAAATATTTTAAGAAAAACTCTGATATTTTACAAAAATATTACAGTTACTCCCCTTAAATTTAAGATAAAACGAAACTTGAATGGATTTTTTGTAATTTTGAAATATGTCTGGTTTTCTTTTGTATTTAACCCAAACCTTAGAGGTGTTTTTATAACTATCCCTTTATTTTATCCAATCTATCTAAAGTCTAAACCATTTTGAATTTTAACCCTTACTTTTCAATAAATTAAACTAGTGGTGCATTTGCAAATTTCAATCATAAAATTGACATAACTATTGATTATTTCAGGTGAGTGGAAAACGAGTAGGGATTGTAGGGCTAGGCAACATTGGGTCAAGGATAGCCAAGAGGTTCGAGGCATTTGGATGCACCATTGCTTACAACTCAAGAAACATAAAATCTCATGCTACATACACTTACTATGCCAATATTGTTGATCTTGCTTCAAACATCGATATATTGATCGTTTGTTGCGCATTGACAAACGAAACGTACCATGTAATAAACAAGGATGTCATGACAGCACTAGGAAAGACAGGTATAATCGTTAATGTTGGACGTGGGGCGCTTATTGATGAGAACGAATTGGTCGAGTTTTTGGTGAGAGGTGAGATTGGTGGTGCTGGTCTCGATGTTTTTGAGCACGAACCTCGTGTTCCGGAAGAACTATTGGCGTTGGATAACGTCGTCTTATCTCCACATAGGGCGGCTTTTACTTCGGACTCATTTCAAGCTCTTGAGAAGCTAGTTCTACACAACTTACATGCTTTCTTCTCAAATGAACCTTTAAAGACCGAAATTAGGCTTGATTGATGAGATGGTATATGAGTCATACAAAAAAATACGCTATGTATTTATTAATTACTTGTTGAAATGATGTTCATTAGGTCAAGCTTTGTGAATAAATAAACCTTTACTATCTCGATTTATTGATTTAATATGTTATCCATCCATATGAAATAAAGATGATTGGTGTGTATTTGTTAATGATTGTTGATATATTCATCTAACTCACTTTGCAACATAAGCATATTTGTGCCCAACGTTCTAAAAAGCGCTAATGCTAGACAGACGGTAGGTCGGGGCCAGCGCCTATGCGGGACCTGAATGGGGTTAGACGGGACCCAATCGAGAGAAAAATATATGCGGACAAAGGGTGCCTAAGCAGGGACTAATCGGGGCTAGATAGGGATTTTTAGAACAGTGATTGTGCCACATATCAACGAACCCAAACGGGAAAGAGAGTGCAAAGATTTCCGGGTCTGAGTTATATACTTGAAAATATTACAAATAGGACTAATCTGCAAAAATTGCAGTCAATTTGCACTTTCCATCCTAAAATTGCAAATTTTGCCGTATTGCACTCTCTAATTACACAATTGTTGGCACTTTGCACCCCAATATACCATCAAAGTTCCAGCATAAAATTTATGCCCGAAGATCATTTCAGCCGGAATCTCAGGGCAAAATCGTCATTTGCATGCCTTTCTCCATGATTGAGTCAACAAAAACACTGTATATCAAAGAAATGTTTATACCTCATGCATATCTTTTTGCTTTACTATTTTTTTTTTTGGATAACTCAGCTTCCAGGCTTACGCCTGACTATGTCTGAGGACGACAGCTCCGGCCCCTCATTATTGATGTCAAGGTAAATCGCGGAATGTGCACGCACTGACCAGATGGGGTCTACTGACAACTTTACTTCTTTTTTAATTTACTGAATGAAGAACAAAAGAGAGAAAATAATGTTGTAGTGTCCATGGCTGAAACTCATTAACACCATTACTCCAATCAGATCCAAAGGCATTGGAGGCAGACCACAAAGTGTTTTTGTAATTTTCAATCATCTCTAACTTTTTTTATAATTAACCAAAACCTCCGTTTAGTTTTTGTAATTATCCCTTTATATTATTAAGAATATGGGAAACAAAATATTTTTTTAAATAAATGTAAATATATAAAAAGAAAGAAAAATGTCCTCGTCACAAGCCCATCAGGAAAAACAATGGGGAAACACAATATATGATTGCAAACATTGATGTTTTGAAAATAAAATTCAACAAGGGCACAGTTTACAACATGTATACCAAAGCTCTTTTCCAGAGAATTCATAACATCATAAACACACCAAATTTATAAAAAAGAAAAATAATAAAATAACTTAACAAACATTTTATTCTCAGAATAGTAAGTACAACAAATGAACAAAAATAAGTTATATCAGATCAGCATAGAACTGATAAAGAAATTAAATTGTCAGCATTCCCTTTCCTAGTAATTCCTATATGCTGCAACCTTCAAATTAATCACAATTCATATAACACCAACAAAAGAAAATGATAAAGAAAACTATAAAAAAAAAAAAGGATGAACCTCATCTTTGAGGGCTCCTACTGTCTTTGCCTAGAGCTTTGTGAAGGAGGTGAATCGCGAGATATGTCTCACCAAGTCAGGGTCCTGAACTACCATAGACTGAGTCACCACACAAGAAATCCCCCCCCACCCTATTACCAGGGGATTCGAACATCCACACTATGGGTGCCAACAAACATACAACACGTCATTCAGGTCTTTTACCAGTTGAGCTATGACCCGAATTTGACCTCGTAACAGCAGGCCTACACTCAAAATGCTCAATAACAGGCAAAGTCCTCGTCCCAGAAGCAGTAACAGCTCTCACATGATCAACCATGGAAACCCTTAAAGCCTCCTCTTCATAAGCCCTTCTCTCCATCTCCTCCATCCTCGCCTTCTTCTTCGATTTAACGAACATCGCAACCACCAACAAACTCAGCAGAAACCCCCCTAACACCGCCCCGATCGCGCCACCGATCGCCACCCTCCATCGACTAACCTTCCGTTGTCTCAACGGCATCAACGGCGATTCCACAACCAACCCAAAATGCCCGTTCTTAGTCGAAACGCACACGTTAGGCCGCGCTTGGTTCGACAGACTAACGCTCCCGTCCTCGTCGAACCTCGCGCACAGCGGGATGATCCCTGGCACAGTCGTGTTGTTGAGCAGAATCTCATCATCATTGAAATCAATAGTAATCGGCTTTTTGCCAGCCTGGATTTTAAGTTCCGAGGTTTTGCTAGTGCTGCTAGCGTTGTAGGCCAGCAGGCCTACAACAGGGGAAATCAGACGATAGCCCGACAGGTCGTAGTTGTCGTCGTACAGCGACGACCAGTTGGATCCGAGGTTCTGTCGGACGAGGATGAGGCGTTCGGAGCACGGGCGGGCGCGCGTGTGGATGTCTACGTGGAATTCGTGGATTTTCGCGCCGTATCTATAGAAGCTGCCGCAACGGAACCGTATCGCGTCGACGGTTATGCCGGTGAGATTCATGGGTAGATTGATGTGGTGTAGTTTGCCTGTTTTGAAATGTTTTTTGTGTGATCTGAAAATGTAGTCTCTGATTACGAGGTCGAGGAGTCGGGCTGATTTGATTTCTTGGGATTGGCATTGTAGTGATTGTAATGTTGCTAGTGATAGAAAAAACAGAGTGATGGAAGGAAATAAGGCCATTTAATTTGGATTAATAAGCTCAAATTTAAGGTATGTGAGGGTTAATAAGCTTGTTGTGGTTCAAAGGAGCTTTTTTTTCATGGGGAATGTTAGATTTTGGGACTAGTTGCTTAAAACTTTAGGTACTAGAGAGGTTTTTGAGTATGTCCTCTTTCAAAGAAAAGGAAATGAGGCGGCGAATGATTAGGCGTACCGTTATGCTTAAACTGCACATCACAAGAATCAATAGTTTTATCTATTGATAGAGCTGTCAAATGAGTCAGATCAATCCAGTGCTAACCCGTTATGCCAAAAAGAGAAAATATGGTCGGGTGGGGCCAGAATTTCATGGATAGTTATTTTGGAGGCTCGGACCATGAAAAGTTGGGTCAGCTGAGTCGGTCTAGGATTTCGGGTCTAATGAGCTGGCCCAAATAGGCACAGTTCTCTTCGACTTATAATATCATAGTTCGGCCCGACCCTATCACCGGGTCAGGCTAGTTTTGACAATTCTATCTATTGATATTGTCACCAATGCACGCATCATTAATTGGATGCAAAAGTGAGCACTATTAAGTATATCATGTTGTGTTCTGCTTCACGGATACACTTCAAGTGTATAAAACATTTTCTTCAATATAAATAGACACGGCTCTCTTCGGCTTACAACATAGTTCGACCCCACTCTATCACCGGTTCAGACTAGTTTTGACTATATTGTCATCAATACACGTATTATTAATTGGATGCAAAAGTGAGCACTATTGAGTATATCATGGCGTGTTCTGCTTCACATATACACTTCAAGTGTATAAAACACTTTCTTGAATATAAATATTAACGTGTTTTTATATATATTTGTAATATGAGTTGAAAATGTAATGAAATGTTGAACGAAACAAAATATTCAAGAAATCGGGTCCTAACTAGATTCTGAAGTACTTTCTGGTTTTAATAATTGTTTAGAAGTATTAAAGTATATTTTACATGTAGGGCTTTTTTTTTGTTTATTGAATGCTTGCCTTAAAATGCATGTATAAGACTTTGAGACTCAAAGGTTGAAGAAAGATTATGGGGGGAATGATTTGGGAGCGTGGGGTTTATGATGATAATTGATGTCAAAGGTGAATGATGGCGTGCTGAGAATCAGAGAATGAAGGTGAATATCAAAATTAAATGTTCTGATTAATAAATATAAATATATACCTTTGTGTTTGATTACATGTCTCCCACTACAACCACTTTGTGGGCTAGCATGCATCAATTTTGCTTGTTCTTGGGGGGACCATTCTTGTATAATTATTATACATGTATAATTAAATGCACATATTTATATTTTTCTTTTATCCACACATTTTCATATCAGACTATGAGAAACATGTCACATAATAATCCATCTCACGTATATTTACGTGTCACGAGTCCTTTCTAGCGTGTTTTGTCCTCACTAATGCGCTTCCTGGAAAACTTCTTAGGAGGTCACCTATCTCATGTCTACTCCAGACCAAGCACGCTTAATCTTAAAGTTTATATGTAATGTGCACCAGAAAGAAGATGCATCTGTTGGTATAGGTAGTCCATATCAAATCCTTTAAGCTCTCATTTAACTGTGCAATCCAGCGCTCACGAGTTCGAATTGCGGGACGCGTCTCGCGCCTCTTTTAAAGTCCATTGCATGCAGGATGCTGGACCAAAGCCCAACACCCATTATTCTTAAAATTCATGTTTATTTAGTTTTCAGTTAGGGAATAGCTGAAAGCTTCAAATAAGTTATAACAAGTGAGACCAGATCTCTCATGTGTTCCACATTTATCGGATGAATGACATGTACAATTATAATAGCATTTTGCATACGTAACATCCATTCAATATAATAGAATAAGATTCCGGAACATGAAATCTCAATCCGAAACAAACACACTAAAAGTTCTAGTCAAATGGAATGGTAAAAGTAACTTTGCAAGCTCACTAGAATGAAAACTAAAAAGCACAACTAATTAACTCTACATATATAGTCTTATTAATCTTGAATCTCAATCATTCTCACAATGACATGAAAAAATTGTCACTTTTTCATAAGTGAGAAATCCATATAAACATCAATGACAAAGCCCCCCAAAATAACAGGGGAAAATAACAAAGAAAAAAACAAGAATGGGATAAGCCCATGATTAGTGGAAGTTAACACTGGCACTATAAGTCATTCCAACTTGCCAATTGGCAGGGGCAACATTGTAAGCAATGATAGTTTCATGGGATGTGTAAGAAGTTATCTTGAAAGAAAGTGATTGTCCTCCAAGAGTTGCAAAAGCTTGGTAAGAAGCTCCCCAGTTATGGCTCATGCTTATCCAACCTGTCTTGCTGCCCTTCACCCACATGTTCGCCACGTCACCGCCGCCCGCCACGTTCATCACGTAAACCAGCAGCCAGTAGCCGTTGCCTTGGAAGGTGAACCGGAGACCACCCTTCTTGACACATGTCACTCTGTGTAACATTAATCAAAATTTGATCAGATGTTTTCCAAAATGAGGTGGAGTAGAAAACTATTTATTGAGTAGCTAGGAGCTTTGTGTTATCTAGGGGTGCAAATCGTGTCGTCGTGTCGCGTTATCGTGTTATCTATCTTGTTTGATCTTAAATATATCAATAATTGTAATTTTAACTTAATGTACAATTTCGTGTTCGTGTCGTGTCATGTCATGTAGTATTTTATCGTGTCATTTGTCTTTGTAACAGTGTTTGTAATTGTGTAATTGTTCGTGTTGTGTCACTCATTGTCAGCCCTAATGTTATCCTTTTGGTCGTCTTAGGGGTATTGTTTTTTTTATAGAAATTAATTACAAGAATTGCCCATGAGATTTGGTCTAATTATAAAAACAAATATTTTAAAATTTCAAATATTTTTTGACATTTATTTCTATTTTATAATTTGCACCATCAGCAAGGGTATTTGTTTGGTAAAACACAAACCTTATGGGATGGTGTTGTAACATTTAAGGAAGTATTAGTAATTTTAAAAGATAACTGGAAAATTTTATAATTATCTGGCGTTTTTGAAATGTTTTCTGCTTATGAAGGGGACATGCCCGTACTTGAGGGTAGGCACAACAAGCTTGTGCCTAGGGCCCCAAAATTTTAGGGGCCCATTTTTATGTTTAAGGGGTAATTACAAAAAGGCCCTAAGGTTTGGGCTAATTACAAAAAAAAAGAAATTTTTGGAAATTATAAAAAAAGAAATCCGTTAAGTTTGATGTGTCTTATATTTTCCTCGTTCATATGCAAAAAATATTTCAAAATCTCCCCCTACGTTTATGAAAATATTACAGTCACCCCCTTAAATTTAATACATAATCAAATCTTTAAGGTTTTGGGGGGCCCCAATTTTTTAAATGGTTAAGTATATAAATCATACTCTTCACACACACACGCAACACCACCAAAAAAAAAAGATGGAATTCAACATGAAGCTAAAATTGTGAAAAAGAGAAATAATTCACTCGAATGTGAGGTACATATAAACTCTAACTCATATCTTGACAATTTTAGATGATAATGAACATTACATCCTTCTCAATAGTTTCCTAAAATCCTTATAAATAATGACAATTTTTAGAAAAAATCTTTTTACAAATTTTGAGTCAATAGTTTTATTTTTTCCATTGTGTTAATACTTTTCATTTTGCTTAAGTTTTTAGCTTTTGCTTAATTTTGCCCTTTTATTGAATTGATTTAGTTAGCAACGTGATTTATGATCTGAGCAAACTTTTATTTATTTATTTATGATTTACTTAGTATCGATAAACTTGGGGGTGACATAGTAATTTGTGTGATTTGAAATTTTATTTTTCTTGTTGTCAAAGTTTTTTAGGGGATTAATATTACAACCGATTTTTCGCCCTTGATTTATAGTAATATTTTGAGACAAAAAGGTTGGTCGATATAAGGGCCCATTTTTTTTATCCCGCTTGGGCCCCTATTTTCACAAAGTCCTACCTGGAAGGGGAGAAATATCAGACCGAATCACACCCCAATGAAAAAGAACCTAAACCAAGGTGCTAAAATACCATGAGGTTTAGGCTAATTACAAAAAAAACAGAGATTTTTGAAAATTACGAAAAAGACCTTTTGAGGTTTGATTTTAACTTAAATTTAATGGGTTAACTATAATATTTCGATAAAATTCATGGAGGTTTTCACACGTTTCTTATTTACGATACGAAAAAAATGTAAGATGGAATCAAAATTCAAGTTTTTTTTCGTAATTTTAAAAAAGCTCCGGGTTTTTCTGTAATTAGCCAAAACCTCAGGGGCGTGTTTTGTAATTATCGTAAATTTGTATACCTGCGGAACATGACGGGTACAATGCCACCCTTCCACTGAGCAATCTTCATGAAAGCAGGCTTGGCCATGTCGAAGTGGGTCCGTGGTGGGTTGCACCACCCGCCATTGTTGGAGTCCTTTGACCAGTTCGGAGGGCAGAGGTTGGTGGCGGTGATGGTGGTGATCGGCGACCCTTTATAGCACCACCGTGAATTCACGCACCGGAGCTGGAAACACTGCCCGCAACCATAACCGTTGTTGAATAGGACGGAGCTCAGCGCCGCCGTGGCTGTGCCGTAACCGCTGTTGAATAAGTTTCCATATCCACAAGCTCCACCTGTCATCATGTAATGGAAAATTTGTTAATTAGAAAAATAAATAGAGTCCGTCGGATTTTTGGTCTTTTTCCTATAGGAAAAGTATTTTTTAGAGGGTGTTTGGTTAAGCTTATTTAAAAGATCTTATAAGGTCATACATCTTATAAGTTGTTTTTGGAGCTTATAAGATGCTAGATCTTATTTTAAGAATAAGTTGTTGAAGTGTATGGATAAAATAAGACGGTGTAGCTTTTAAATGTTAGTAATGGGAATTTTGTAATTAAAATTGTCAAAATTAAAGGAGGTTGTTGACATAAGATCTTAATTTGAAAAAAAAGTTGGGGTTCCCTTACTTTTATAAAAACAGCTTATAAGCTCCTCACATCTTATTTTGGGAGCTTATAAGATCTTTTTCTAAAAAAATTACCACCCTCTTAGTCATGTTTCTCAAGACTATTTTTCATTTTTCTCGAATGTCCACTTTATAACCGTTCTTTTTCATTTTGGGGGCTGGTACATAATTCGGTACCACGTTATGATACCGCATCAATTTTTTTGAAAAATGGTCAAGCACCTCACTAGAGATTACACGAATGGTATGACCGTCCGTCTTTAGTCAAAATAACTAAAAAAAACATATTTTTTAAAAGACAAAAACATATTTTTGAAAAGACATGACTATTTTTCATTTTCACAAAACATATATAAGTGATCAATTTGACATATTACCACAAATAAATAAATTACATTTGTTACATGATTAATTATGACTTTAATTACTATAGGTCCCTTGTGCTCCCGTGGTCATGTCATGTAAATAAGGATAATTAACCCGAGTTCGATCACATGTGAGTGCATGTATTCCCTTTCTTACTATATCCATTGTATTAAAAAGAAATCGTTATGCATCCATTCTAGAGAGAGAGAGAGAGAGAGAGAGAGAGAGAGAGAGAGAGAGAGAGAGAGTAGCCACACACACATTAAGTGGTTGGATGTAACGTTGAAAAATTATTCCTTCTCGAGTCCAATTTTAATTGTGTATAAATATATTTTATTTTTCTAATTTCTTGTAGTAATAAAAAAGGACAATTACTAATGCCACATAATTTAAAGAAGTCAAAGAGAAACAAAGAGAGAAGGAAGATGATGAGAATATGAGAAAATGGGGCCCAAGTCGGGTTAGTCGACTTGGGTAACTGCCTAAGTCACACATATCATTTATTTAGTATTTCATCTCATATTTCAAAACGTCATAAATGCACGTCAAATATATAGATGGCGTCATTATTGTACTTGGCACATATCAATAAAAAATAGAGAATTTAGCCTAACTCACTAGAACAAATAATAATCATTTTAAGTCGTTTTAAGTCTAAGATAAAACGTACCCATAGTTTCAGAAGCCGTTTCATCACCATAAAATGTGGCATATGCAAGTTTCCAAGCAGTGGGCCGGAAAACCGGCGCGGCATAGTATCCGGCTGCCGTCGCCCTGCCGACGACCGCTATCACTAGGAAGAAGCTGAGGCGCCATGAGTGAAGCAAAGAAACCATGTTTTTCTTGGCCTAAGTTAATTTGCTACTTGTTATTTAGTTCTTATGTCTGAATTTGCAATGCCAATTTGATTTGGAAATGTGATGTTTATATAGTTTTTGAGGGTGTAGAATGAGTAATGTACACTACGTGACCTTCACAAACATGCATTTGTAAGTCAAACATTTGAAAATTTTAATTTTGAAATTTTAAAGTTATTGGTTTGGACTTTGGAGGGCTAGCTAATTATTTTATCTTGTACCAAACATTTGTTTATGTCCTAAATTGAGTACAAACGTGTGTGCAACTCTTGTGTGTTTGGGCCTAATGAGTTAGTGTAAATTATGTTTTTTTCTTGGCTATAAATAATTAGGATGTTCAATGAATGGAATAAATCTATAATTAAAAATAATTAGGGTTGGCAAATGGAACCACATAAATTGGGTATAGTAGGATTCAATATCATTTTAGTACTCTAATGATGAGATTATTTATGCTTTCTTTAAATATTTCTAATAATGATAAGCTAAAGGTTTATTGTTAATTTAATTTTGAGTTTTTTTTATTGATTGAATTATTATCAAGTCCACTACTCAATTGCACCTAACTGAATTAAAACAATGAAATCAAACCATAATATTGGAATTTAAGATTATCCAATCCATTACCCGCAAGGGTAGCCAAGTTGGTGGAGTAGGTGAGTGCGGGCGAAAGGTCACGAGTTCGATTCCCCTACCAACACTTTCTTGGTTGAGCACTCACACACGCACAGGGCTTGCCTAGTGTGGTGTTACCTGGTTGGCGTAGTTTGCGGCTAGTACGTCCGGCCCAGGGTTTATCCAGGTCTTGCATCGAAGAGTAGCAGCTGCGGGTTCCCTCGTCATCCGAAAAAAAAAAAAAAAAAAAATTATCCAATCCATTGTATTCATCATTGATTATTAGATCATAAAGTCAATATTTTCCACCACCCAACCTTCTAATGTAGGTGCACTACACCCAATCTATCCAAGAATTTCTCGATTTATTGGGTGCAAAAGACATTTAAAAAGAGGAATAACCATTTAATGACCAGAAAATCGTATTTTATCTCATATTCCACCGCACACTTGTCAAATATATGTGTAGTAGAATAAGAAATAAAACACGATTTTGGATGATTGACACGAGTCTATATAATCAGAAAACAACATTTCATCTCCTGAATATGGAGTCTCTGTTCTACTTCCTTTTCCAATCAGGGATGGCAATGAGCCGGGCTGAAACCCGGCTCCGTATTGAACCCGCCCCATTAGGACCGGGTCTAAACCCGTCTAAACGGGTCCCGGGGTGGGTCCTTGATCCATTTTTATAAAATCCAGCGGGTCTGGGGCGGGCAGCAGGTCCAGTCGAACCCGCCCCGGACCTGCCCCCTATAAAATTTATTACAATTAGTATTATTCACAAAGTCAGTGAACTAAGGCTTGTTTTTTGACTAAACTTTCTCAATAACACAAGTTGTCTTATGTCTCTATTCTCTATTCTTTCTGGATGAATTTGGTCAAATTTAGAGAGAAACTCACATTGCTGTTGATTTTACTGGTGCTTTTAAATTCTCTCCACAATATTTCACTGTTCAATTTTCAGATGATACTAATTTTTGTTCCTGCCTGGTAGAATATTGTAGTACACTAACTGGAGCTTGAAAAACCAGCTGCACATGATTCAAGCCCAGTAGCTGAAATCAAATAAAAAAAATGGCGGGTCTAGCGGGTTGGACCCATCGGGTTACGGGTCCAAGACGGGGGGCCGGGTGGGTCCCGGGTCCAATGTTTTCCTGGCAGGGCGGATCCCGGGTTTAGCCAAACCCATCCCAAACCCGCCCCGTTGCCATCCCTAATTCCAATTTGTTTGTTGACTAACCCGAGTCTACAAGATAAAACACATGTTGACTATTTTAATACATTGACATGTGTTATTCATCCGAATAAATGAATACAAAGCGGAGTAGAAAATAGAATAGAATATCTGATTCCAGACTTTACACCCTACTCATTAAGAATTCTAAGGACTTAAAACCCAAACACAACTCAAATCTAAACTCCATTGATAAACTTTTAGACCCGCTAAACTCTTTTTATAATTTAAATAATATTAAAACTTATATTTCTTGGGGGAATCAAAACAATAAAAAAAATTATAATTTTTGCATGAATTTTAGAGCCAATTTTAGACAATTAATTGACACATACAAACCTCACACCACAGACCCCACACAGTGGGCTAAGGTGCAGTTGATGATGATAATGAAGTAAAGTACAATAAAAAACATACATACATTATTTTTTTAAATAAAAAAAGTTAAATGAGTTCGAATTCATAGCCATACCTAACATTATTCTATTCATCTGTTTAGGGAAGGAAATCCAATCCATTATCTGCCCATACCAAATGAAGAGACAAAGAGACATGCATTGGTGTAAGAAAGACTAAAATAGCATGAAATTTACAGAAAATCTGTAATTCAAACTGGTAAAGGATTTCGCTTCTTCAGTACCTGCACCGGTATAAGATATACATATGACCACAACACATAAATATATGATACAGCTACCCACAGGCATACAACCATTTAAGTGTGTCCACAATTTCTGCACTTGAAAACTATTCTCTACATCCTCACATTTACATTAATTAAACACGCTTTTCATCTTCGCCCTCCAAATCACGTCGGTGCCAGTGGTGTTGTACATTTTTACAAAAAACATAATCCTGCAGGCATAATGAACCAAATAATTTGGATTAAGATGGATCATTTAGTATGCGTCGAAAAGTTAATGCTGCATATAGTTATTCGATGGAGATGTTTTTGGTGCTTTATATACTTCATGGGATAATTACAAAAACACACCTAAGGTTTGGGTTAATTACAAAAAAGCCCAGACATGTTTCAAAATTACAAAAAAAAACTTCAGGTTTCATTTTGTTTTAAATTTAAGGGGGGTAACTATAATGTTTTTGTAAATGTGAGGGGTTATTTTGAAATATTTTTGAAAATCACCGTAAGATGGAATCAAACCTCAAGGGGTTTTTCGTAATTTTCAAAGAACTCTGGTTTTTTTTTGTAATTTGCCCAAACCTCAGGGGTGTTTCTGTAATTACTAATTATCCCTATATTTCATAGATAACCTTCCGAAAAGTAAAAAAAAATGTGGAACAATTCATTCAGTCTACAATAAAATTTAACCTAGTTGCTCTTGTTCATCAAATAAAAGGTGGATATTTTATTTATCTTTTTGAGAAAAGAAAAAAAAGGGGGGATAGATTAAGGACACATATGAGAAGTACTAAGATTGCGTGGCTGGTAATGAGGCAAAAATCAGTGAAATCATGTGTCTCTTTATAAAATTCATTACAATCTTTATTGTCCTCCTGCAATCACTATGTCTAACCCAGAATATGGACACAGAGCCATAGCAATTCACTTGTTTAATACACGCGATCACTCTCACCGTTTTACGTGTCTAATTTTAGTTATTTAGATGAAGGGTGAATATTTATTATCAGATAAATAAATAAAAAAACACAGGAGGGTACGTGCCTGAACTCATGCCTCGCTTCCTTCAGGTAGCGTAATCAATCGTGTCTGAGAATCGTACACCATATCCGTACCACAACTGGTAATCATGTTGTGATAGTCAAAATTATGAAAAGATAATCAAATGACGGATACAAAAGCGATAACTTTCCTGAAGAATACCTCGTGCACTTACCCTGAACATTTCACTGTGTTGATTGAACCCCCACTAGATACTGACAATATGGTCCCAAAGAATGAAGTGTTTTCCGTGCCACAGTTCGGACAGGGTCCCTGAAAATTAAATTCATCGGTCAACTTGAAGAGTTACATAAATGACTCACTTTCACATCCTGATTCAAGCATTCTACCAGAATCTTACCACTAATATCAAAAAGTCTTTCACAATTAAGTTTGTAATTGTGAAAGACAACCATAGTATCAAGGGCAAAGCTGCAAACCACGTGAAAAGGAAACTGAACGGCTCTGGAAGCTGCAAGACAATATGTTTGAGTTAATGTAAGAGAATATCAACGCAATGCAAATAATAAATGATAACTGAAAAGTTTTGTTTTGATTCAGCATTCCAGTTCAGGCAGTTAAATCTTTATTTGAAACTGTAAATAAGCAATATGGTGGTATTGGCGAGTATGCTCTTGTAATGGTTTCATGCTGAAATTTTGCCGAGATCTCATGACCACTAAGAAGGAACTCGAGTATATTAGGATGTTGGATCACTGGATGCATATATAATGAATATCAAAACCCACGAAGCTGATATTCCATTACCTCTAATAGATAGGTGAGCTCAAATCCAGTCAAATCATCAAGAAAGAAAAACCTGAAAAAAGAGACAAAGCAAGATTGATTTGTTAAGCCTGAGATTTTACGGCTCTCAGCCGAAGAAAAACATAAGGGCACAGATGCCTAGCAGTAAAAGATGATAAATGAGAATTTATTCTGGTCCCATGGCGTTTATTCGACAAACTAAATAATATCCGAATATAGTTGCAGTCTTGCAGAGTTTGTTTTCCTAACTGGTAAAACAGCATTTTATGTCAAAAGTCAGTGTTACTTACAATCCTAAAGCAACAACCGCAGCTGGTACATTCAGAAGAAACATCTTGAGATAATCAACGGTAAGGTCACTATAAACCTGCAGGTCAAAAATAAATGGGATTCAGTTAGAGATGCACGTAGCAAAAATATCTTTATTTTTTGCCGATATGTAAATAGGATTACTATCACGCTTCTTAGCACGAGATATGCGCAAGAGACGCTGATTTTATACGTGAAAGTATTACTTTCTCAATCGTAGATGGAAGTCATAGGAGGAGAAGTCACAAACCTTTCTACTACGGAGACTGCATCGAGGACCCTCAACCACTATGTCACTCCCATCCGTCTACAAGATATTAGAAGAAGTTAAGAAATGGAAAAAAGAAGAAAGAAAGCAAGAAAATAAGGCAAAGCATAAAGTAGAAAAAAAAAATTAATAATAATAATATACCAATAGAGACAGTAGAAAATAGCATTCATTCTCAAAAAAAAAAAAAAAATCCTCAAATGTATATGAAAAGCAGACAGTGACAGCCAACGGCATCACCGAACATGACTGATGATTGGTTTAGATTTCTTCTGAGATATTTTAAAGAAACAATCTTTACTTTCTTGAAGAACTGTTGTTCTTCAAAAAAAAAAAACTGTAGTTTATCAAGAAATTTTACTCGGAAAATATATACATTCCTAGCATTTATGTTTATTTCTTTGTACATCATTTTTCTCAAACCATTGTTCACATACCTTAAGTTTTTGTTTTAGCTTATCATACTCTTCATCTGTCATAATTGGGTTTCCAGATACATAAGCCATTGAAGCTTCCAGAAACCTCTGTTCATCAGCACCTGAATTGAACGAGTAAGTTACATGAACAGAAAATCCATCTCTAAAGGCTCATCATAAACCAACCAACATAAAAAGCACAGGAAGTGTTATTACTTAGCATTACAACACTGCTTCCCTCCCACATGAGTTCTTCCTTGAGGTTATCAAATTCCTCGTTAGACATGATAGACTTCCCTTCATAATAGAATGCCTATCGTAAAGTAGCAGCTAAGAATGTCAAAATACGAAAGAGGGAATAGCCTATTTTCCATGTAATTATAAAATGAAGATAACTGCATATAATTTCCGGAAATCGATGTTAAGGGATAATTAAGAATGTATCCATAAAAATGAGAAATAGATGCATGTGCTATATTCAAAATCATCTAGCAAAAAGGCAACAGGGGTCGCTCTATTATTACCTGAAGTGCTTGAAGAAATTCTTGTTCCATTTCTCCTATAGACTTTTTCTGTTTCTTATTATCTATGCTGCAATAGGGCAAGACATTGCTATCAACAATTTCATCTTCTCGGACCTGACCTGAAGTAAACATGGTATTCAATGTAAGCAGCTTTACAAGTGATTGCTAATCACTTAAATTCACTAGCAAGTATCAATAATACAAATCTTTGTGTAGCCAAAAAATGACGACATAGTATTCAAAAGTGTACCAAGTTCATCGCACCACAGGAGTCTTCCACTCCTCAATGCGAATTACACGCACATGTGCTTGATGCAAGGCTTTGCCGGCACAAGGCTAAACAATTTGTCAATCCGATCAACTTTCATAAGTCTTTAAACTTTTAGATTAGAGCTTAACAAGCTTAGTTTTCTTAGCATGTTTACTAATGACTTCAATAAGGTCTCTGCATATTAATTTCCATACTGCTCTATTTTATTCATTTATCCTATTTTTTCTTCTAAAAATGATCAAATAACTTATATGACTTCCCCCAATATACTCTTCAATTTATCTTCCATGTATGCTCTATATATTGCCTTATGCACAAACTTATACTGAACAGAGTGAACTCCATATAGTTAAATCAATCATCCAAATACCAATCCACTAACACTAAGCAAGTTTCTAACTTCTAAATCACCAAAAAAACATTTGTAAAAGACTAATACTTAGAAACTATTCCTATCTGATCATCCTTGTTTGAGATGCAGAAACTAAACCTGGCTGATCACTCGTGGCCTTGGGAGAAATAACCAACAGTCTCCGCGAAAAAGACAGTTTATTCCCACCAAACTGAACTGAGTGAACTCCAGGAGCCGAAGATGGTAACGAAGAGACAGAAATGAACGGTTTTCTGAAATGGGCAGTGAAGAATCTCGGTTTCGTCACAGTAAACCCTAGTTTCGATGCCATTTGCGGCGGGGGCGATGGCGGTGGAGCTGGGAGGAGGGGAATGGATCGCGGGGGTTTGTAAATGGGTTCATTTAAGGATCTGGGCGCACAGGAAATTTGAAGATTATAGTGGGAAAAGAGGGGGGACAGCTTAAAGATAAGGTAAGTGAGAATGTGTGGAGGGGAAATTGAGAGAGAGTCTTTCGAGTGTTGTCTTCTTGTCAAGCAAAATCAGTTAGTTTGGCCTTTTTCTGCAACAGCGATGTTGTAAATTTGCCAAGACACATTCTTGATTTGTGAATATCAATGATTTTTTTTTGTGTGTGTGTGTAAATTAGTATGATTTGCAAATTTTAAAAAAAATAATAATCGGAAAAAATGTGAATGTTTATCTGATTCTAAACTAATTTGTTAATTAATTTTTGATAACTAATTGTTGGTAATTGTTAATGATTGATCATTTGATAACTAACATTTGTGATGTAATAAATCATATAAATACTCCACGAAAAACAATTGATAACTTTTTTATTTTTATGTGACGGGGAATGATGTTTGACTGTGCACTTGATGACCACGCCATCTAGGTAAACGATACCAGAGGAGTTTAATATGATGACTTACCTAAGTGGTGTCAAAGTAGGCTTAGACTTGAGACATTCGACATCAACTCTACTACATCACCCATTAATATAAAAGTGAAATGTGGCTTGTTATGAACTCAATATAATTACTAATATCAAATTCATCGGCAATCATTTATTGAATTAGTGTATAAGTTATGGTCGAAGCATTGAACGAACAATCTCCTTCGACAGACTCCGTGTTGGGATTCACAAATAAAATGATCTCCTCCTAAAATCCTGAAATGAATATGATTCTTTAGGTTGGCTCTCAAGTCAAGGCTTTGTTGTGGCAATGCTGGTCAAAGTCAAAAGATGAAACGCATTAGTTAGGCAATGATTTTAGAATTAGCCTTAGTTGCATTTGAATTGGAAGGTTTCGAATATTTTTTTGAAACGATATAAATTTTATTGAGAACTCCAGCCCAAAACTACAATTGTTGACAACTGGCAAAAGAGCCTCATTGCACTAATAATTGTGAAGGAAGAATGCAGAAAATACTCGAACATTTCCTACAAGGAAAGACTAGTTAAACTGCTGCAAAACACACATACAAATACTGGACACAAACAACTATCTTGCAATATAAGTAAGATAAATTAATCCGCCTATAAATTTTGTCCCTCATCTGGAAACAAAAAAGACAACAATGTTACAATGAAAAAGAAAAAGGCAACGAAACTACCAAAAACCCAAACTAATTAGAAAAAGAAAAACAAAACAAGATTAACAAGAAGTGAAGTAAGAGAAAACCATGAAAAAAAGGAAAAAAGCTAAAGAACCGAAAGCAAAAAAAAACAGTCACTCCCTATCCAAACAACCCTTCCACCAACCCGCCATAGTTTGCCGTCGTGTTCACACTATCTACCCTTTCGAAAAAACCAAGACAACATAGATCCACCCCCAAACTCTTGAACCAACCCAATGCAATAAAAACGATAAAAAATACCCGAGCATCACAGTCTTTACGGCTTTTAGATTGGGAAAACACATGATTATGATGTTTGAACGAGAGCAACTCATGTCAAGATGCAAAGGAAGACATAAAGAAGGTGAGTGTGATCGCGGCCGGTCAACATCGACCAAGACTAGGACGTGAAAGGGGGATACGACTGGACTTGAGAGTAGAGAGAGAAGAGAGTTTTGCATGGAGATAACCGAGAGGGAGAAAAAATTAAGAGATATAAATATTGGTCTAGGGTAGACTGAGTCTACTATAATTTGAGAAAAGGGTTTCAAATGATTGCATGTAATATGGATTTGAAATCTACTATAATTACGCAAAAGATGGATTGAACAATGAGTTAAATAATTTGAAATCCGTTGTATCATTAGTTTATCCGAATAAGGTCAATGAATTTGTTATTATAGACTAAAAGTTAGGAACATCAAATTCATCAATCCAAATGAAACTCAAATATTTTATTTCAATTGATAGATATTTTTTGTAATAACAAATCCACTGAGTTTATTTGGATAGTCCAAATCTACTTTTGGAGTTTTTGACATCATTTTCTCATGCACTTATTATACCTTTTTATATCAAAACTTATACTGGATTCTTGTAGACTGGAGTTTATTCACTTCACACACACATATATGTGTTTACCTTAATTCAAACACACACACACACATAGTACAAGATTGTAAAAATTGTCCCGACGCCTAGCACTTAGAAACATTATTATTTTTAGTTCTTTTATTTTAATCTATTTTTGGCCTATTTTTGTCCGTCTAGGCGCCTGATTTTTGGCCGAGGTGATATTTCTATTGACTGAGACTTGATCGCCTCGACCTAGAGCACCTAGCGCCTAGGCGAGTGCTTAGACCAATCATATATGGGCTTTCTTTAAATGATATATATATATATATATATATATATATAAGGGAAAAGGACATAAATGCCCGATTTTGGATGCCCAATCCCTGCACAATGTCCATTTCCCGCTGATTTTGGACAAAAATACCCATTTCCGCTGAATTTGGACAAAAATACCCATTTTCCGCTGATTGTTTTGCGTTGGTTTCTTTTTTGTTTCTTTGTTGTTTCAAATATGTTTCTTGTTTCTTTGTTGTTTCATACATGTTTCATTTAGGTTTCTTATATGTTTCACTTAGCCAACTTTTCATTGAATTCCACAGTTGCATGGAGAAAATCTCAGTTGTGGTGTGTCACAATGGACAATGGGAAGAAAATAAAGAGTATACCAACTTTGAAATAACAAGAATATTGATTCCAATGAACTGCACATTCAGCACCCTAAACGGAATCTTGGAGCAACAAATTCAATTCAGAAAATTTGATCTTACTTGTCATCATCGGCTACGAGAAATGGATACGACTCCACTGTCAGACCAAAAAATACTTTGTATTGACTTCCAACATCGTAGAATTATTGAATGCATCAACTGTAGCGGGAAAATACCTACTAGTAACATATTTGCTAAATTATGTGAGATCTTTAGTTCAAGATTAGACATGCGGACATCGAAATGAAGCAAAGATCAACATTTACAAGGATGACAAAAAAAAAAACTGGAGAGTATATGGGGAAAAACTAAACAATTTCTCTAAAATATAAAAACAAATTACTACAAACTTATATCACATGATCCCCTGTTTCACAATTGTTTCTTACATGTTTCATTTATGTTTCTTACATGTTTCAACCGATTACACCATCATTAAGACTTACATAACAACAATTCTCTAAAATCATTAGGAAGTGGAGGTAGAAAACTCAATGTCGTTGTCATCGTCATCACCATTTTGCGAGCTTCAACTTAGCATGATCATGGAAGCGGATGATGAGCCTTGCTTGTTCATTCTCTATCTCAAACGCTTCAACGTCCATAGTCTTTCCACCAATAAAGTGCTCGGCATAACAAGCAACAAAAAATCCCACATTCACTACAAAAGAAATAAAAAAAGATACATAGTGAGATAGATTACACAACAAATCAAAAACAATAAAAAGGAACAAATAAATGGAAAATACATAAAAGAACAAAAGAACCATAAAAGAAACAACTTCGAAACAACATCGAAACAAACGAAAAACTTCAAATCACAAAATAATAAAAGAACACATAAAATTGGGTCTAACCTCTGAGTCTTCGCTCGACATTTCATCAAACAGTTGCAGACCCTCACCCCATCGAATGAAAACTCGAAATCAATTCAAAGATGAGCATAACATGAAAATTGAAAATTAAAAAATTGTGCAACACTTATTTACTAGCACAAAAGTAATAGGGCAAATTACCAAAATTGTCCCCCGAGGCCAGAGTTTAGCATAATTATAGAAAATTTTAGTTGTCTTTCAAATCTACAATTACTCTACAAACACACTTGAGGATGAAATTTGTAAAATATAAACAAATATTAAATAGAGATTTCGTTTCGAAAGATAACAACTGTTTATTTCAATCATTTGTTGCATTGCTCTTATTTTTATACTTTGTCAATAATTAATGTAATGCAACAAAAAATAACCCAATAACATTTCAAATAAAAGATCTTGCATTCGTAAATAAACAACAACAATTGTTGATGCAATAATGACAAGAAGTCAAGAACCTGGTACAAGTTTGTGACACTGTAGACATGCACAATCGATTAAAAAAAAAAGTAAAAGAGAAATTGATCACCATGTGTTTGTTGTAATGTTTGTGTAGAAAACTATTGTATCACCATGGCGAGGAATTCTCGTCATGGACGAATCGAATGCCACTGCGGGGAAACGTCGCGTCCATCAGCCGTGGAGAACCGAAATTTAACCACCAAGCCTACCGCGAAATGCGATGCAGACGGAAGAAGTGAAAAGGAGAACAGGAGAAATATGGGAAGAAAGGATTCTATGCTATTTAGGTCTAAATTAGGGTATTTTTGTCATGGGATGGAGCATGTAGGGTATTTTTGTGATATGTAGGTATTTTTGTCTTTCTTTTAAAAATCAGGGTATTTTGTGGTATTTTCTCTATATATAATATACGTGTGCTTCCTTAATAGTCTCTGGGCTCCTTGTAATTACAATTCTACAAATGAGCTAGTACTATGAAACTTCTACTTTTTTTTTATTATTATTATTATTATTATTATTATTATTATTATTATTTTTATCATTATTCATGCAGGTAAATTAAATCCAATAATTTCCAAATATACAATATTATATATAAGTTTTACAAAAATGTTTTAAAATTATTAAGATTACGTCTTGATATTCAAATAAATACATTTTATTAAAAGTGAGCTATGTAAATAATTTCTTTTGAAACATATCACTTGAATAATGTTAAATTTTGAAGATAAAAATTTAGGTAAGGTTGTATGAAACCATAGTAACAGGTCTAATAAAAATTTTATCGACTTTTTCTTATCGTGTTATGTGATTATATTTAATACTTCTTTAAAAAAAAATTATATTTAATACTTGCCAAACTAGAATCTATTGTAAACTTCAATATCTATAAGTTTGACATGTTTTTTACTATAGTTATGCTTGTCAAATTTTAGATATATTAAGATTTTAATAAGCTATTATTTTTTCAAACAAAAAATAATAAGCTTAAAAAAAAAGGTTTTAATAAGGAAAAATGACTCCTTAAGTCTAATCCAATTTTTGTTAAGGAAAACAATTTATTATTATGCTACAACAAACTTCCCTAACATACCAAATGTGTTACTCAAAAAAAAAAAAAAACATACCAAATGTGAACATGTAACAATTAATTTTAATTAACTGATAGCCAAATATTCTAAAAATTCACGCCCAATTCCGATAAGTTCCCGTCTAGGCACTAGGCTCTCCTTGTCCGCCTAGGTATTTCTTCCGATTATGTCATGTCTAATCCAATCCCTGTTCAGGTCTAGCACTTTTTAGAACATTGCTGATAACTTCCCAACATGAGATATGGATTTTGGATTAAAGAATTTCATTTTGGAATTGCATTATTGTATTTTTTTTTCCAAATAAAAAAGTATACTAAGAAAAAAGTATTGGACTCTGCACATAAATTGAATAAAACCTAGGGCAAAATAAGATCTTATCAAAAATCTTCACTCTACTTCCGCTCGTTTTCTCCCTCCAGATTCTCCTTCCCTGCCTCTCTAGACGAAGGTATGTTCTCGCTACTTGTTTCCTGCTTCATCTTTCTCATCATGCATTCTTCTATCTGCCGCACGAATGTCGTAAGTTTGAATTCTGATTATGCACAAACGACATAAATATTTCTATCAATAGTTGTGTGTTGCGTATTTTTAATTGTATTGCATTTATTTGTTTTCTTCTGCATTTTCAAGTTCATGAGGTTTGGTATAGTGACTGGAAGTACCTTTTCTTTTCCTCCTGTTATGGGCTTTTTTGAATAGTAATTAATTAATGTGTGGATGTTACTGGACAAGGGGGATATGGTAAGTTCTAGCTTTATCAGTTTAATTTTTCCATTTGTGAAGTTAAGTCGAGGGTTTTCTTGATTAGAAGTCATTTCTTAGTACTACTATTAGATTGGTTAAATAGGAGTGTAATCCCTCTTTTTGGCATGCATGCTTATAGAGAATTGGTGATAAAAATGATCACTTGTAAGCATGGAAAATAATGTGGCAAAGGCATGATACACATAGATGAGGTGACATAATTTTCTTTCCAGAATGAGAAAAGGTCAAAAAGTAAGCATTGAAGGAATAAAGTTTCGAGATTCTCTAGAAAAGACAAAAAATATGTTTCACATTAATGGAGAAGAGTTGGCAAAGAGGAGTTCAAGAATGAATACCGATATATAAAGGGGTCGGATGACTTAAAGATAGATATTCTGAAATCACTTTGGTTAAGATCATTGTTACCTGAAAGACTTTTCTTGAGTAGTGAATAGGATGGGTCACTTTAGGTTGTAGTGAAATAAATGTATCCAAATGCTTTTTGAACTTCTTGTTTCCTATACTTCAACCTTATTTTTGGACTTGAGAAGTTCCTGTTTCTTATAGTTCAACCTTATATTTGGACCTGAGTAGTGCCGCATTAGTACAACAGTATTACTGTTGTAATCTAGTTTAGTTCTTAGATATGATCACATTGTGTTTTCTTGGAGATTGTGGTTATCCGAAAATTTTGATAGTTTCATCTGTGTCTATAGCTCACAATATTGTTAAGATGTTTTCTATAGCTACTAGGCTGAAGCCTGATTTGCTATTTCCTATTCTTATTATGTTCCCTATCGAATTTCTGGGTAAGGAATTTGTGCTAGAAATGGTTACTATAATATGATTAAGATCGTTGTTGAGAATGAAAGTCTGGAATATTTCTAACACCATAGGGACGAAAAGAGAAAGGGTGGGTCTTGTTATGTTACAATGAAATATAAGGACTTAAATGCTTTCTCAAGTTGTGGTCTTGTTGTTTCCTATACTTCACCTTATTTATGGATTTTAGTAGTGCTGGATTAGTAAGGTATTGTACTGTCATCTTTGGATTATAGTTCGTAAACATGATCATAATTGTGTGTGGTTGTATTGAAAGTTCATTAATTCTAATTGCGCCTTTAGCTTACAATGTTGATGTAAGATGTTTTCATTTAAGAGGCTTAAAAGTTTGTTCATGTTCTATGCACAAACTACATTAAAATCAGTTTTAGATAAGATTAATTTTACTTCGACGGATGGTGTAGGGATTTAAATTTGGTTGATAGTTAATTATTATGTAGTGTTATGTTGTGTTCATGTTAATTATTGTATACTATCTGTGAAGTGATTTTATGGTGCCATATTAATCTTATTTAGATTTATGACATGCACTAAATGACGAACCTAAAATGTTTTGAACAAAATAAGTATGTATTTATTGAAATTTAAGAAGATTGGGTACACTTATTTAATGATACGTAATTATTACAATAACCAATCAAATAACAAGTCATGCATATTGCCATATTATTTCCTTGACTTTCCAAATACTTCACTTATTATGCTCATTTTTGGCATATACTGTCATGCATGCAAAACTTTATTCCACCCACCTCTATGGGATCCAACATTTTCTTCCACTTATGGCATTTTTAATGGGCTTGACCGCTTGAATAGGAATATTGACTGGAAACACCCACAACCCACTATGAATAATAGTTTTATATGAGAAAAATTGTGTTCACAAAAATATTTGAGATTTCAAATTGAGACTCTTATCGGTAAGTGGGAGACTTGGAGTGTAAGGGGTAGTGTTGTTTTACTCTAACAAAGAGTGAAGGAACTATGGGGAGAAGTTCCAACATAAACAATGCAACATTGTAATTCGTTTGCGATATTTTGACAAAGTATTTTTTTTTGAAGGTGTTTTTGGAAATATGTTGATTGTTGAACTTTAACTATGTATATATTTATTTTTAGAATATTAGTAGTAGCAAAATAAAATATCACTCAGGATAAAGTGTGAATATTGTCAACTTCTTAAGTAAGTCGTTAATTCATTATTGATAAGTGATAACTAATCGTTTGTAATTTTTAATGATTGATTACTAATTACTAATTAGTTATTGATAATTAATATTTTTGATGTAATGCAATGTATGAATACTTCACTAAAAATAAAAAGAATGAAAAATGATAAACTTTGATTGATAGAAGGGTCGAATGTGTTTTTACTAATAAGTTTATCGTACATTTTTAAATAATTTAAAAGTTTTACTAATATTAAATCTATTAGCAGTTATTTTCTTGAATTAGTTTCTGAGTTATTATGATGATTAAAATTAATCTTAAATTTTTTTGACATCTTTTTCTCATACACAAATTCGACCTTCTATATTAAGTCTTTAACATGTATTGGACTCCTGTAGAGTTTATTGACTTTACATTTACACTAGTAGCACTTTTCCTGGACAATAACCCATTACATCATTGCGTTTAGTCAGTCAACAGAAATGGTCCAATCCAATACAACCCAAGCTCAATGATGAAAACTTTTATTTTATCTTTGTTAATCATTATGCATGCATTTAAATTAAATCCAATAATTGTTAAACATGTAATATATAATGGATTAAAATGATTAATATTATTTATTGAGATTCAAATAAATTCATGTTTTTTAAGAATATGTGATGCAAATAACTTCTTTTTGAAATATAAAACATTTGAATTGTCTCGGACTTTATTGACAAATTAGGTATGGCAACTTGAGTTTCCCAATAACTTAGCTCCAATATTTTTTTCCACTATCTTTTGTTGTGTTGGGGTAATTATATTTAGTACTTGTCCAACTAGAATATATTGAAACTTTCAATATCTATAAAACAACACTAGATTTAGCATTTCTTTTTCTTTTTATTGATTCGCTTTCGATTAAGTAGGGAAAGTAATTCGTTCTTTGGCTACTTTAAACTCACTTAAACATGGTTGTATTCAAGTTTCATACCAAAATGTCAACATTTTAACAATTGATTTTCTTTAAATGAAACTTTGCAAGATTAAATTTTAGATGGAGCAATATTTATTTATAAGTTATTTTGGATTAAATAATTTCATTTTAAAGTTACATATAGTATTTTTTTTTAATTAATAAAAACGTACTAAGAAAAAAGAAGAATTGGACTCCGCCCATAAATTGATTGGGTAAAAACCTAGGGCAGAAGATTTTATCGAAATTCTTTGCTCATCAATACTTCAACTCATTTCTCTCTCCAAATCTCCCCTCTCTGCAGAGGAAGGTATGTTCTCGCTAATCGCTACTTGGCCAACCAATTTAGTTAAAATATTGTGTGGAAGGACAACCAGGCCACGAGTATTACTCGCAATGACGAGGCCTGAGTTCGAGTACCTGCAATGACGAGGTCAAACTTTTAATTAAAAAAATTGTGTGGAAGGACAAATAGTTAGGCTATATTTCTATAGATATTTATGGATCCTTGGCGAAATTATTGGAGAAAGGATGAAAGTAAAGTTATATGCTGCAAATGGGTTTTGATTATGTTTTGCTTGTTTACTTCAAACTTTCAAAATAATGACTTTACATCCATGATTTGGGTTACCATTCATAGTTTATATTCTTGTCGGTGGAATGAGAATTGCATGCCATTTAGTTATGGGCCATATAAAAGTAAAAGAAAGGAGAAAAAACTTATGTATTTTGTTAAGTTTTAGGATGCTTTTTTCCGTAGTAGTATTTGCTACTTACCACTATAATGATGGGATTTTTTGTCTTTGTTGAGTCTGTAAAACATTATACGGGCAAAATAGCATGTTTCTCATAGATTGTATATGTGATTTTGAATTTTTGAGATATAAACTGCATGAGCATATGAAAGTAGAGTTGCTGTGTTGAGGGATTATATTTTTCACATGTTTTCCTTATACCTTGGACTGGTGGAGTTACAACTTTCGGTTGGTTTTCATACTTTGGGCATTTGAATTTATATTCTTATGTGTGGACCGATATTTGAACTTCAGGATTTATTATTTATACCTGCTGTTGATCATTATGGATGTCCGAATCACTTTTATTAAGATCATTGTTAAGGCTGAAATACATCCTTGCTAACATTGAAGACTTTGTTTGGGTATTGCTGCACTATTACAGTATTGTACTATTGTCTTTGAGTTTTAGTTGTTAAACATGATCATATTTTGTGTTCTTGGGGATTGTGAATGTCTTTAAATTTTAATGATTCAAACTGCATCTTTAGCTTACAAATTTATTAAGATGCTTTCTAGTGTTACTATGTTGAAGCAAGTGCTACTAATGGCGCTCGAGGTGCTCGGGCGCAAGAAAAGCTCCCGGAACTTCGGGTCAATGTATGTTAGGGAGGCGCTTTGTGCGCCTCTGGTCGCCTCTAGGCGCCTTTTTGGTTAATGTTGTTAGTTTACCAATAAATTCAAAACACTTTTATATTTTGGTCAGCAATTTAGGGTGCGATTGGATATTTCATTTAGAAAATTTTCTTTCCGCTAGAGAATAATAAAAATATATTTAGGGAGAAATTGTGGAAGTTGAGTATGTGAATGGATGGATATGATAGTAAAATCTAATGATTACATTGATGTGATTGTTTTCTTTAGGTAGAGTTGTGATTGGATATGAGAATTTTTGGGAGATTAGATGTGACATTTACTTAGATTTTGATTTTTTTTTTATTCTAATTAGGTTAAAAATCCTATTTTCCCCAAACTACTATATTTGTAATTTTATGTAACTTCCTAGTACATTTAAACTAGCTAACGTATTTAATTAACTCATTTGTTAAACTTTGTACTTAATTTTTTTGGTTATTGTATTTAATTTGATTTCTTGGATGGGAAAAAGTTATTGGAAGGATTCAATATTAATAGTATTGATTACAAGTATAGACTATTGGTTAAACTTGTAAGTTCCAAATAGAAAGAACCTCATGTAAAGTTGGTGTAATACATACTATTGGACAAATGCATTTCTTATAGGGGTGTTAATTCGTGACACGATATGTTATAAATCTAATACGTCTTAAAGCGGGTTAGGGTTGAAGCTTAGGGCTAGGGTCGGAGTTGGATCGAACCCAAATTAACTCAAATAATAATTAGGCTGGTTTATAGTTAACCTCAATGACATGATTAGCCCGATTGACCCGTTTGTACGTGTTGTTATTGTGGTGCCTTTTGTAAGTTTTTTATTTTATTTTTTTTGAATATGTTAGTATAATGACTGAATTTTAAATAATTATTAAATGTATTTAAATATAATTTTTGGATTAAATTAACTCATACAACCCAACATATAAATACGTGTATTATTTTGTATTTTTAAAATATATAGATCATTTTGGGTCAACCCGAAAAACACGAATAATAAAAAGGTCCGTTTAGGTTGAAAAATCTGACACAAGTAATTAAACAGGTCGGATTTAGGTTGAGAAAGCTGACACGAACAACATGAATTTCGTGTTTCAACACGACATGCGAACCCGAACATGACACGAATTGTTACCCCTAATTTCTTACATTAATTCTAAAAGTTTGTTTAATGTAATAATTACCATTGCATATTTATTGGACAAGTTAATTAAAAATCTCACATATAGAATTAATCCATTAGCATACAAACACAATTACAAACAAAATTTTATAAAAAAGAGTTACAACTTACAAATAAAATGATCGCCGCAGTTGGAAAATCATTTTGGCCGAAAATTTCTGCTCGCTCATATCCAGTCCTCTTCTTAACAATTTGACGTTCAAATAAACTAAAAGCTCCTTAAAAAATAGAATTAGGATTTTCATTTGGTACTTGGGATAAAACAAAATAAAAACCCAGCCGCAAAACTGCCATCGCCCACCGCCCACCGCCCAGCTACTGCCCGCCGCCATTGGACTCCGCCGGTTGGTCACCCACCGCCGATATCCGCCTCCAGTCGCGGTTAATTTTTTTGTTTTTATAAATATTCTCCTCTGTTTAGCATGTTTTAGTAATTTTCCATTTAAATTTCAGTTTAATAATTAAATGCTATACAACATGTGAATATATATTAATAGTCGTTGTTAATTTCCTAGTTAGGAGTAAATGTGAATTAAATTTCAGTCTTGTATTTTATTTTTTAAATTTTCAGCTTGTTTTATTTATGTTTTCCTCTCATTTTTTGACTTAAATTTCAGTTTTACCAATTAAGATTAATTTTCAGTCTTGTATTTTTATTTTTTTCATTTTTAGCTTGTTTTATTGATGTTTTCCTCTCTTTTTTTGAATTTAGTTTCAGATTATTTCTCGTCAATTTTTTTGACATATGTTATGTCTTTGATCTTTACTTTTTAACTTTGAATGTTGAAGCTTAAGACTTTGTTATGGTTATTTTTGCTTGATTAGCTTATATGCAATGTTATTTTGCTTATTAATTGTCAATTTATCTTGTTAGTAGCTTATAGTATTTTATTTGATTTTCAAAAAAATTTGGCCCCTCATGTTCAAGAAGCGCGCCTTGGGCGCTAGGAGGACCTTTGCGCATCGCTGCGCCTCTCACCTCTAATAACACTGGTTGAAGCCTGCTTATGCTATTTGCTATTCTTATTGTGCTTGTTACTTAGTTTCTTGGTACCGGAATTTGTGCTAGAATTGTTTAGTTTAACATGCTTAAGATCTTTGTTGGGCCTGAAATACATCTAACACTGTACAACTTTTTATAGATGGCTCTCATTAGGTTGTAGCCTTGTAGTGAAATAGAAGGATTTAAATGCTGTCTCATGTTGGGGTCTTGTTGTTTCCTATACGTACACCTTATTTTTGGATTTTATTAGTGATGGATTAATATTGTATTGTACTGTCATCTTTAGACTCTAGTTCTTAAACTTGATTCATAATTGCGTATGGTCGTATTGAAATTTCTTAGCTTACAACATTGATGTTAAGTCTCCTTCGTAGGAAGGTTGCGTCAGGAAGGGCATCCGTCGTAAAAAATTGCCACTTTGCCTTTTGTGTGAATTTGTGGTGTTAACTAATTTTAGACAATTAATTGACACTATAAACTTCACACCACCGACCCCACATAGTGGGATAAGGTGCAGTTCATGATGATGACGATGACAACATTGATGTTAGGATGCTTTCCAGTTTCCAGTGTTAGTGAGTGGAACTGTGGAAGCATGCTCACACTATTTAATAAGCTCCCTACTTTGTTCCTTAGTCGGGAATTTATGCTAGAAATGGTTACTGAAACCTGTTTTTGTTTTTGTTTTTACACTTTCTTTCTATATTTTCGTTGTCCTTATTTGGTTGAAGTTGTTCTTAGAGAGACTTTGTAGGTCTCATTATGGTTTGCCTCTATTCTGCTTCTGTAGAGTTAGGAGATTATCAAGCCATGTCGTCTGGTACTGCAAAAAAAATTGCATCTGTAGGTGATTCATCATTGACTGGATGCAAAAAGGACATGATGAACTTGCATGATTCAGGTAAAAGTGTTGCTGTTTCTCTATATTCATCTACTTGTCTTCTCTATTACCAAAATTTATAGATGATTAAATTATTTTATGAATTTTGAACTGTGGACTTCTAGGGTTGGGCTTTACAGTAGTGAAGCTCCTGAGTTGGCGTCAGGATTTAGTTTTTTCTGTCTATGATTGGTGTTTTCCTTTCAAAGTGATACAGTTCATCAGTAAATGAATTTACATTTATTTGGGCATTGATCACAGACTCACGAAAGAAAGAAATCAGGCTGAAGACTATCTTTTTCCCATGGGCTGCAGACTATTTAAACAGCAACAGTTTCAATGCTTGACCTATTTGTGTAAATGTTACATGTGTTTGTTGGGTACTTCCTCGTGAGAGGGTCTAGTTTTCAGCCATCTGAACAAAGTATAGAAGTCTATACATAAGAAAAAAATGAGCTTAGTAGGGTTCTTTTGTTTGTTTGAGAGGGTCTAGATTTCAGCCATCTGGACAAAGTTTAGAGTGTCTTGCATGTGCAATTGTCGATCAACATATTTTGGCCCCATAACTTGCTTGATCAGTATAAGACATAAATTGCAGTTGATGTCTGGTTAATGATCATTTTAAGTTTTATCTGTAAGTTATCTTGTAGAATGGAATGGAATTCAGTTCCGACATAAAGTTACGGGCAGTAATTGGCTTAAGCTGTTCCGGAGGGTTCCTTTTCACTCTACTTGGTAGTTTTACGAATTATGCATTTCGGATAATTGAACTTTATATCCAGCTGAGGTTTCCTCACTGTTTCTTTACTGGTTTTACTCTACATAATTGTTTCTACATCATGAACAGCAGCATTATTCACTTGGCTTTGATCCATTAACATGCCTAGATTGTTGATCTCTAATTTTATTTCTCAATAACAATGATATACAATCCACTTTGACACAGAGTAAGAATCTAGACTGTTATTGTTGTTTCTGATATCTTTGCTCAGAGATGTGGAGCACTACATATAATGCCTGAATTCAAATTGAAGTTCTCCTTTTCTATGTAGTTTACAGGGGAATGCAAAAATAGTTCATTTCTTTTCTTATCTATTTTTTGGGAAGTGCAAAGATGGTAGCTAGTGCCTGTATATGAATGTTTGAAGTAATGAAATGAAACATCCCAAATATTGATATGGTGGTGATACTTGATTTTATTGTGGTCAGCATGTTTACTTTAGTTTTAATCTTAATACCTGAGTTACTATATGGCCTTTCTAAATGAAATCTCTGAAACATTTGTAGTGTCTCGAAGGGGGGCATCAAATGAGGAAGCAAGCCGCTCGGAGGCAGAAGAGCTAGTGCAATCTTGTGACCGGGTGGGAACGTCAAGTGAAATGAAGAAGGATAAATTGAATAATACACGATATTTTATTATCAAGAGCTTGAATCATCAAAATATTCAATTGTCTATAAAGAAGGAATTTGGGCAACTCAAGTAATGAATGAGCCCATTCTTGAAGAAGCCTTTCAAGTAACATTCCTTTTTGTTTATTCATGTAATATGATTCTTAGCCACATGTTGGACCTTTATGTATTATAGATAGGCATGAGCTTAGATGATTGTCCTAGTTACTAGAGTGCTAGAGTGATTTCCACCTAAAAATTGGCAAGAAAATAAGCACACGAATAATACAATTTAAGTGATTATGCAGAATTCTGGCAAGGTAATTCTTATATTTAGCGTCAACATGAGTGGGTTCTTCCAAGGATATGCTCAAATGATGTCTTCCGTTGGTTGGAGAAGGGACAACATTTGGAGTCAAGGAACTGGGAAAAATACTCCTTGGGGACGCAGTTTTAAAGTCAAATGGCTACGTTTAAATGACTTGCCTTTTCAGAAGACTCTTCATTTGAAAAATCCATGGAATGACTTCAAACCTGTCAAAATCAGCAGAGATTGTCAGGTATCCACTGTCCCAGCTTTCAGAGAGACTTATGATATATGGTTATTAGTAAATGAAGGTATGACTAGGTTATTTATTTTCCAGGAGTTGCCTGGGGATATTGGTGAAGCTCTTTGTGAGCTTCTTGATGAGGGTTATGATATGGATGTTAACTTGAAGAGGTATAATTTTCAGTCAATTAATAATATGTACATTTCTGTGTATCTATTGGTTTCTTTTGTTTTTGCATATTTATAATATATATGGTTTGATGAAGGGATGAAGTCTCTGGCGGTGATTTTTATGTGAGAAGGCCTTATATAGAGCCATTCCTATACGATGATGATATTAACGTGCCGCCAATGCATATGGCACCTGTGCTTTATCCATCTTTACTATATCAACATCAAGCTGAAGTAAGTAGGTTTCAAATGCCTCACCAGAGAGCTGGTGTAATACTTAATAATTCCTCAAATGTTCCTGGGGCACCAAAAGTAAAACAGTCGATAGTTGTCAAATAAATGGAAGCTCAGCTAATAGGATTGATACTGGATGTAATAATTGGGGCTTGTCAGCAGAAGGGAGTCCCCTTATTGGCACTTTCACTGAAGATGATATACTGGAAATGGTATCGATGTCTCATCTTAAGCTTTAGTAGTGAATTACCTTTTCGATGCATTAGATATCACTGTATCTTTTAATTGGTTCAATTAATTTGGAACCTAATGAAGTTTTACCTATGGTGGTGTAAGTTCCGGTTTACAAATTAAGTGATCAATGTTATTATTTCAATTTTGTCTTGCGTGTTCGTTCTCTGAATTTTATAGATTCTTCTCCTTTGGATCAGTTGCTGCTTGGTCTGGCTCTGATCTTGCTCTTAACCTGCAAAATGTTCTGTGCGCTTCTTATTCTTGTTCTTCCTCTTTTTCTTTTCGTACTGTTGAGTTCCAAAATTATCTATTTGCCAAAACATCTTTTGTCGAAGAAGTTGGTCCTCGTTTTTCCTATAAAACTAGTCAGCTTTTATAGCAAGCTGTCTTGTCGTTTAGGCTGGTAAGAGACAGTGGTTTTTGAGCTGACACTTGATTGTTTTGGACCAAATGTAGTATTGCGTTTTTCTTTTTCGTATTTTGACCTGAAATGAATGAGGTAGAGAGGGCATATCTTCCCATATCTCACTCTCTGAAATATTTAGGAAGTCAATGAATTGCTGATAATGTAATAGAGGGTTTATGGTTACCATTAATGTTCTCTTCTTAACCCATGGCCAGCAGTTGGCCTCTTTGGTAGGCATACTGTAATATTTATGTAGCTAGTTGCAAAGTTTAGCTATTATTGCATATGATATTTAATTAATATTTATGACAATATAACATGTTTAAATGTCTGCCTATGCTTCTGGATGCAAAGTAGCATATTGTTGAATGAACAGAATGATACCTCTCTTCAGTGTCTCTTTTTCAGAAAATTGCTCTTTTATCAGTGTATTTATTTGAGTACGGTAGACAATACTCGATAAATTCAAGATATCATGTATTGATGTTATGCTTCTCTCTTTGACATATTTCTTGCAATAACTGTAGTGTATTTGCATCATATTACCAAATTTCGTCTATTCTTTGGATTATATAGTGCATTTCATGCTTCTGGTTTTCTTCCTGTTATAGTATATGAAAATTGACAAAGTGTACTTCCAGTAAAATGCAAAATTTGACTGGTTTCATTAGTTTTTGACTTAACAATAAACTGAGAAAGATTGAGTTACCTCATGCGGAAAAACTTGAGACTATGTCACTTATAGATACTTGGTGATAAGAGCTAATTGATGACGGTTGACATGATTCATAGCAGATTATATGTTTGTGTTGATTTGAAATGCAAAGAGAAAAAATATATTACCTGAGCCTGCCCATTGAAGATTTTGGACCTTTTTAGGCCAGGTAGAAATTTTTTGGATCAATAACTGATATCACCTTGTTTGGTCAAAATTGTGTATTAACGTTTTTTTTCCCCGCTGATCAGTAAAACTTTACTTGTGGATTTCCAGTGCACAACACTTAAATCAGCAATTATCCTTACATGTTGTAATTTATCGCCAAAATGATATATATTACTAAATATTTTTGATCATATGAAATAGACTCAGGAATCAGCCATATAGAAAAACGTAGTCTAACATGCCAAACATTTTGGATGATTGGAGCAGTTGTTGGTTCTGAATATTCTACTAAGTGTCCAAATAAGAGTTCCAATTCTCAAGTCTCATGTTTCCTCTATTAGAAAATATGGAAATGTTGACCAAAGTGGTCAAGCAAGGGCATATTGATTTAGAGAGTGATTAATTTCTTATGATTAGTGAGGTAGTTAAGTCATTAATGGGAATCCTTGTGTAGTTTGCTTAACTGGATTACAGCTGTTTATTTGAAGTTGCCTTTGTGAATGCTGAAGTTGAAGAGATGCATCGAACAATGCTGCCTCTGCATCTGTTGTTGCAAATTGGAAACGCGGTGCATCAGTGTGTATTTCCATAAATGATGTCACAACTCACAACAATAGCATTCATCCTCTGATTTTTCTTGAAAGCATTCTTGAATATGTACCGTTGGTTTGAATCTTTCTTCCCTTGTTGATAGACCTGTAAATGAAATTTGTGCTACTTATTCCTGTTCTGTGTGGTTTACTTCTTTGTCAGGTGTCAAATTTTATTTATATATGTTTCTAGGATTAGTTACTGAGATTAATCATTGCGGCTAGGCTAAGGATTTTGGATGGAATTCTCATGACTGCCATTTTCATTTCATAATGCAGACATATGAAGAGTACCTGGAAGCTCATACTCGAGGCAGCAGAAGATTACACCACTCTGTTAGTATTATCATTACTTAGTTGTGTAAATTATTTGTTTTATGTGCCAAACAACATGAATATATTACCAGGTAATATTTGGCATGCATAGCATTAGGTTATGCTTCTAATTCAGGAACCAACCAGGATATGTAGGGAGTGTTTGGAAACACTAAAAAAAAGTGATTTTCAGCTTTTAGCTGGAAAAAATTCATATTTAGTTTTTGCAAATGCCAACTTCTGCTTCATTTAATCAGAATTGAAAAATAGGAGGGGTGCTTTCGATTTCTGATTCTGCATCTGGTTTGACTTTTACACACAAATACAATACTATTACAACTTGTCTACCAAATACTCTCTTTACTTAATTAATCTTCAGTTTCTATTTGCAAACACTACCAACTTTTGATTCATAACTACTTGCCGCTTCCGTGGCAAAAGATCACTTCCTCCAAAAGCATAAGTGTTTGCAAACACTCCCGTAGCATATCTGGCTTTTGATGACATTTAATGTTCAAGGGAATATCCTTTTGGAAATAGGATGACTTTTATAATACGTTTCTTCTCTAGTTTGTTGCACATTTGTCAAATACTTTTTGGAGATTTAAAATACGTCCGTAATTGTCATGTTGCACATGGTCATGTTCCATGATGTACATGTTGATTTTACAATATCAATCATGTAATGGGACATGACTAGAGCAACTATCTTACCTCATCACCGTCTCATCGTATTTTCATGCAAGTGGAAAGACCTATGATGATGATGGTTTTGGAATTTCATCTCATTTCTCCTTCGTATGAAGGTTGCGTCAGGAAGGGCATCCGGCGTAAAACTTTACCACTTTGCTTTTTGTGTGAATTTTTAGTGTTAACTAATTTTAGACAATTAATTGACACTATAAACTTCACACCACCAACCCCACATAGTGGGATAAGGTGCAGTTGATGATGATGAATTGTCATGTTGCACATCCACTAGCAAAGTGCCCTTCATTTGAGATGATGTGCAATGAAAGGTTGAAGCTGGCCAAGGTTGTGTCAAACTGAGTCCTGTTTTGAAGTTAATCATACATATCTGTAATTGTAGCTTATCCAAGTGCATTATTGAGACTATTTTCTTCTCTACATTTTCATCCAGGTCCCATTCTTTTGGCTGGAGCCGATCAATACTGAATTGAGATTTAGGAATTCTTATTGTATCGTATGGGTACTCAAGTGCAGAACTCTTGAGGTTCTTAAATCTAATTGGGATACATGGAGAGATTTGAAAAGCGAATAGATTGATCTTTAGAAAATCTGTATGTTGTTTCCACACATAATATTTAGTGTTAAGAAACAAGTAAACCCAAAATTTTGTGACAGATTTCTGCTGTCAATTGTTAAATAGGACAGTACGTACTTAATAGTCTGAAAAATCGTCCTCAATAGACCTATAAGTAGTTAATTTTTAATTCGGTAATTCCTGGATTATACTTACACGATTGTCCCGGTAGACCTACAAGTGGTTAATCTTAACTCATGAATCATACTAATATTGCCCATGTTTCGCATATATTGATACCAGTAGATTCCATAAGAAGTGAGACACACGTTAGCCTACGGGGTGTGAGTGTCACTATATCATGGATACCAGGTTGTGAGTAAGTGTAGCAATTCAATGGGTCCCACTTTCCAGAAACTTTTAAGAATTTAGCAGTTAGCACTGAGCCCTTTTCTTCTTGGGATTTTGTAGTCTAGGAAACAATTTGGCATTTCTGGTATCATTATGGATCTTTCCAACTGACTTTCTTAAGGCCAGCATTTAGTGTTATATATATATATATATATACATATATGGCATTCATACCATATTCAGACTTTTTTTTGAGGAATTATACATTGGATTTGGATATAAGCTAAGCTACTTGATATTGATGCTTATTCCACACTCCACAGGCTGCTGGGCGATCCACGAGCTTGCAGAAGTCATCATCCAGTAAAGAACGTTCTGATGATTCGTAAGTTAAGACACATTCTATTTGCAGGACCCAAATTATCTAAAAAATGGAGACGATTTGTGACTTTATTACTATCATTATATACAACAGGCAATCGGCCAGCAGTTCAAAGAAAAGGACTTACAGCCAATCTCTTGAATGAATGCTTCCTTTTTCCGAACGGGGAGGCTTTAATTAGATTGTTGATCAAGTTTGTGTTGTAATATGAGCTGCAAATTTCATTTCCCCTTGCGGCCTTGCTTTGAACTTCTTAATAACTACACTTTTTGAGTCGTGGAATTTGGAATTGATGCTTAATTCTTGTTGTATCATTTAGTAGTACTTCATGATATGATCCCATAATGGGTGACTCTGAACTTGTACATAAGAACATTTATATTTCCTTCTCTGCTTTTAACTTCTTCTTTCACCTGCAAATATTATTCCCTTTGTATAGCAAAATTGTTTTGTTGGTTTCTAAGAAACCATTATGTTGTTTTGCTTGTCTTGATTGCCATGGCGTATTATGTGATGTATTTTTGGTGCAGTATGGTTATATCTACCATACCGTAGCTTCTCACTCTTATTCTGGGAGCTTATAAGATCTTTTTGAAAAACTTACTGAACGCTTTTGAAGAGCTAATAAGCTCATCCAAACAACTTTTTCAAGTATGATAATGTTTTATTTTGTAGGACTTTACGAGATTTATATAGCATGCGTTCTTCGCAATACGAACACAACACCTCATCTCTTGAAGGTCAAGAGGGTCGGACTTGATCCTAAACTCTCAGGTTGCATTTAGATGAGATCATTTGGATTTCGAGAGGGTATTTGGAGGAACGATTTCAAATGAGACAATATTTCTAGTTTTCTACTCATGTTCATCAAATTTAATCAAAAGCAGCAGCAAAAATGAGCAGAATCAAAAATGAGCAGAATCCATAGCCCAAATAAGAGACCGCTTTACATTTCTCGTTTCAAATACTTCACATTAAATGGGAAGGGATATTTGCAAAAAACTACCTCAAGGTTTGAGCTAAGGGATAATTACAAAAGACCCATTGAGGTCTGGGCTAATTACAAAAAACCTAGTATGTTTCAAAATTACAAAAAGTCCTCTCAGGGTTTGATGATGTATTAAATTTAAGGGGGTATTTGTAATATTTTTTTTAAAAATATGACGGTGGTTGTTGAAATATTTTTGCTTATAAAGGGGAAAAGGAAGACGAATAAAACCTCTAGAGGATTTTTGTGATTTTCAAAACTCTCTGGTTTTTCTTTTGTAATTATCACGAACCCCTGAGTTTTCTATAATTATCCCTTGAGCTAATAACAAAAATAAAGTTTTTGAAAATGACAAATCCCCTTGAAGTTTGATTACGTATTACACGTTGCCCTTCATAAACGAAAAACATTTCAAACAATGATTATCCATTTGTAAAAATACAGTTACCCCTTACATTTAAGCTAGAACCCAACCTCATGGGTATCCTTCTAATTTTGAAACTTTTCTGTTTTTTTTTGTAATTACCCCAAACCTCGGGTAGTTTTTGTAATTATCCCTAAAATGGAGATGTGTAACAAGAATAACCTGATGTTACACAAAAGTGAGTTCATAACTGTAGGCATGAACATTAATACACATCATTCGATTCATAAATACTCAACATTATTTATTTCATATGCATTGTAGAGCATACATCAAGAAAGCTTGATTTTCTGCACAGGAAGTTGATCCATAGTCAATCAAGCTAAATTTCTGTCAATAAAGGTTTATTTGAGAAGAAAGCTTGTATGTTGCCAAGAACCAC
>JABTTQ020000823.1:600000-757170 GCA_016081115.2 Rehmannia glutinosa | reverse complement strand
GTTCTAAGAAAAAATACGAGTGAACATACCTTGATAATTTAAGAATCTCTAATAGACGATAGCCAATGAATAGAGATATATAACCTTACAATTCTTTTAGACAAATATTGCACAAGATATAATAAAGCACAAGTGTAAAAGAATAAGAGATAACAAAAATGCTTATGCTATAAAAATCCATAAGAGTTTAAAAGCAACATGTAAGGTCTCATTTTCAAGGGATTTTAAAACACAAATATTTGTTGAGGACCTTAATTTTAAAATTATGAAAACTCATTTGTAATATAGGTATAAATAAAAACATGCATACTAACTAAATAAAATGCATATTTAAAACGGGAGATACTGCTTTACCAATTACGCCATTTTCACGGGTTGTGTCGTTCCCGTTGTTGATGATATCGCTTGAAAATCATCTTGTTGATGATGGTTTTTCAATTACTCCATTTCCAAGCATTGTGGCCTTCTTTTGGAAATCATTTTGTTGATGATGTCTTTGCCATTTCAAGGATTGTGTTCTTCCCATTTTTGATTATATCCTCTTCTTGGAAATTGACTTTGTTTTTCTTTCTTTGATCAAATGAGATGTTCGCTTGATGTTTCCTTTACGGCATGAATTTTCTTTGATTATTAATCCGCTGGTACCTAATATAACATTGTTTTGTGGTACCCTCAAGTGCTTTTCGTCCTTTCGGGATTAGTCTTGACTTTTAGGTCTCCAAAGATAATTTGAGCTATTTCTAGCTCGACAAGAATTTACCGTATGACCCTTTACCGCAATGTAAGCAATATTACTAACATGCATAGGAACTCGATTCTTTTTCATATGCTTCTGACAATATTAGGCTCATGAACAAGTTCACTATTCAAGTTATCACAACCATTAACATTCACAATATCGGGCAATTTATTGGTACTCAATTTGGGTTTTGATAAATTATTTTTCATGCAATTAATATCCTCAACAAGAGTACTTATTTTGTTTTTCAAGGTTTCTAACATTATCAAGTGTGGTGGTGTGAGCATATGATAGTGATTCATAGGAAGTAAATAAACTATCCTTTTCATTTTTCAAAACATTGAATTCTTTTTTCAAATTTTTGTACTTAACAAGTAAACCTTGGAATTCATTTTGAAGATCATCAAAATCATTTTGTAAATCACTATAATTATTTTGAATAACAATATCATAAGAAGTAGAGGGTTTAAGACGTACCTCATTTTCTTCTTCGATTCCCATAAGACAATGTTCAACTTCTTCATAGTTGGTAGTTGTAAGGTTTTGTTCCTTAAATTTGAACTTGTATCCCTTCGAAGTAGATGCTTTTGTTTGACTCTTTTCATTTGCAAATACTCCATAGATGGCTTCTAATTTTGCCATACTTCATGTGCCGATCGACCCTACAATATGTTCATATTCCAAATTAGTAAATGAACAATACAAAAATATTGAGAGCTTTACCGTTTAAGGAGATGATTTTCTTTCTCTTCATCATTTAGCTCTTTGAGGCCTTTGGAGGTGTGTGGTGTCTATCATCGAATGGATTCTCCATTTATGACGGTGTTCCAAATATCAAACCCGCAACCTTGTAAATAACATTCCATTCTTTCTTTCCAAAATATAAAATTTTTGGAATCAAACCGAGGTGGCTTGGTGGTGGAGTGCCGGAAAGATGAGCTTCGTTAAGTAGCCGACGATCGTTCTCTTCACTCGCGATGTGAAACGAGCTTGCCAAAGAGTTTGGCTCGATACCACTTGTAAGTCCAAGCGGACGATAATCTGAGGGGAGGTGAATAGATTATCTCCATCTTTTCGATTTTACCCTCTTTTCGAACCGAATGCTCAAAGACAATAATAAAGGCGCGAATGTAAACAACACACGCCGATTTATAGAGGTTCAACCCACCTAGTGGCCTAATCCTCTACCACCCCAAGATATCCGGATGGATTTCAAAAAGAAAAAGAATTTTATTAATTACCAAAATTAATACAAACTCAACTTACAACACCTCAAGAGTAGGGGTGGGCATTCGGGTCGGGTAGTCGGGTCCCGACGCGACCCGGACGGTAATACCCGATTGTGCCGGGTATTTTCTAGGAAAAATCGGTTAGCGGGTACCTGACTACGAACTTAATAAATCGGCCTTAATCGGGTAGTGTGAATGTTACCCGACACCCGACGATCGGTACGCTTATTTTTAAAACCAAAATGAAGAAAATGGGCAAAGGTCGAGGATAAACATGTTCTGTCTTCATTCTTGATAATCTCTCGATTTTACTCACTTCACAAAGACGACAAAATCGCGAGTCCAATCTAAGCGGAGAAGGTAAGCCGCTTTCTTTATTTCTCAATTTCTTCCTCCTCTGTAAGCAAGAGCAACCGCCACATGTGATTTTTTGAGTAAACGTGGTTGTAATTTGATTTATGTTCTTTTGAGTTGTTTGAAAAAGTTGGGTACCTTTGTGTTTATATATATTAGCCTTTGTTTTTTGAGTTTTTTTTTATTATTATATTAATTGATCAAATAGGGTGCCCATCCTTTGTCTTACTTTAGCAGACAACATAATTTTCTTGGGGCAACAAGAATAAAGACTTTACAACTTACAAAGATAAAAACGTAAAAGTTGTGTTCCCTAAACCCGATTGCTCGGGTGCGGGTTTCGCACTAAAATCGGGTATCCGATATTATCGGTGGGCGGTACCTATTTGCTACCCGATAAAATTCGGTGCCCGACCAATCCCCGACTACCCGACCCGATGCCCACCCCTATTGAAGAAAGCACCACACTCTTCTTCAACACCACCTTTGGAGATTACCACAACCTCCTTTGAAGATTACCACAATCTTCCTTCAACTAAGACTCTTTTGAAGATCACCACAATCTTCAATCTTGAAGAATACCAAATTCTTCAACACCTCAAGAGCACCACACTCTTGAAACACTTATCACCTAGATCACCCAAGTATTCTTACCACAAGAATACTCACAGGATGTCTTGTGTTGAATGATGACCAAAAACCAAGATTACAACTCAATAATGAATATTACAATATGAGTGCAAAGTGTAATCAAGAAAAGCCTAGACCTCAAAGATGTGAAAGTGATAAGCTAGGCAAAATTACAACAAGAATAATGACAATGAAGAACAAGTGTTTGCTTGAAGTGTATCTTGTTGTGTTGTATCTCAATTGTTGTTTTAGTTGCTCCAAAACTTCCTCTATTTATAGGAGATGATTGATCAAGCATAGACTTTCTCTTTGGGGGATTGAAAATCTGTAAAAATACAATTAAAATCAAGAATATAGATGTTAGAAATTAAATCCACATTTTAAGGAAATATTGTCTCATTGTCAAACGGTCGATTTTTGTCATCAAGATAAAGGCGACCGTCGCACGTAAATAGAGTTTGAAATAAACATATCAACATTTTACACAGGCGATCGGTCGACGTAGGGGTTCGACCCGGTCGTCCCTATGTTGGCCAGTCGGCCGCACAAACACATTTTAGGAAGCGCAAAAGTTCTGCTTTCAATACTTTGCTCCCGAGTGTACGGCCGCACTGGCGGCCGGCCGACTGACCGGCCGACGCCTGCATGCGGCTTGGCCGACTGTCATTTTTAGGTTCGTCTCATTTTTTGTCCCAAAATCATCTTCAGGTATAGGCAACCGGTTGACCTCGAGACAAATGTTGTCCAATTTTTGTCGAAAATAAAACCAAGAAATACTCCAAAAATTTAGTAAAAACATTTTAAACCAATCGGGAGTATTTAGACAACATTTAAACCTTGTTTTGAAGTAAAAACTTGTAAACATAAAATCATTAAAAGTGTTGTCCAATTTTATCTCAAATAAAACTAGAAGAAATACTCCTAAAATATTAAAACCATTTTAAATCATTTAGGAGTATTTGGACAACAATTAAAAACATTGTTTTGGTGTAAGAATAAAATCATCAAAATTAAGATAAAAACATGTATCAAAGAGGACCTCCTTTTTATAGGCTTCAAGATCAAGCCACATTAACTCCCCACTACCCCATGACTTGAGGCATTCACTTTCCACTCCTCCATGACTTGAGAGTTTCAAGTGCCATCAGTGGGGCGGGTCAAAACCCGCCTCCGCATTGAACCCGTCCCGTCGGGCGGGTCTAAACCCTGGTCAAACGGTCCCGGGCGGGTTACAAACCCTTGTTTGGCTAAACCTCCACGGGCCGGGCAGTAATAGATTTGGCCAAACCCGCCCCTGCACTCCGCCCCACATATATAAATATAGCTGTTTTTTACTAAGAATTAGTTATTACTAATAGTTTAATTTTTATATTACATTGTTTTTCTTAAAGTCAATATCATATTTTGTTTTTAATTTAGAAATAGTTAAGAAAATAAATAAATCATTTTTTTAATCATGTTTTACTTTTAATTTATATATAACTGAACACTGGCTGAAGGGATATGAATAGGAAGATAAACAAGTAGCTTTAAAAGTTACATAAATTAATGTCGGTACCATTTTTTAGTAACCCATTTCATTCACCTCTTATTTTCTTTTCATATTATTATATTGATTTCAATGGTTTTCATTTTTCACAATAATTTCCAGTAATTCGTGTTAAGAACATGCATGTTTGGTCACTTTGGAGTGAACACTTACTGACATAATGACATTCAGGATTTTAAAATTTTCTGCCCGCCGGGTTACGGGTCCATGCCGGGACGGAGCGGGGCGAGGCGGGTTTTGCGGCGGGCGGGGCTGGTCCCGAGTCTGGATTTTCCCTGGTGGGCCGAGTCCCGGGTTTAGGCAAACCCGTCCCAGACCCGCCCGATTACCATCCCTAGCCATCACTCTCCCACTTCTCCATGAGTTGGGAGTTTCAAGTGTCATCACTTTCCCACTACTTAATTAGTTGAGAGTTTTAGGTGTTACAAAATTAAACACCATTGGAGTTAAATATTATCCAAGAAAATTATGCCAAAAACACAATTTCCATTCAAGTTTTTCAACACCCTACACGGTAGAAAATCAGTATTTCAATTTAAAAAACATATCAAAATAAAGAAAAAATAAATCTAACATCTTAACAATTGACAGACTTAAATTATTAGATTCGAGCCATTAAATAATTATATGGGATGACAAATCAATAAAAACCAGACAATATTTTTTTTTATTGTAAATAGATTATTATTATAAAAACTCAATTGATTACGGTACACCTTCATTTCTCAATTTTCCCCTAATCAGCACTATTCTTTCTCTCTCATTCTCGGTAAGCACGCACGCCCAAATACACGAAACATCCGAGTTTGTTTTTTTTTTTTTTTCTCTTGAAAATATATATTTTGACAAAATAAAACACATTCAAATCATTATTATCTTCATTATTTCAGTCGATCGGAAGACAGTCACCATTCAATAAAAAAAGGTTAGCCTCCGATCGAATAAAGTTTCGATTAGTTAAGTTTTTATCTTATTTGTACGATTTGAAACCCTGAATCTATTCTGAATTTCTGATCGAGTCTTTTGAAACCCTAAATCTATTCTGATCGAGTCTTTTGGTTGTGTATTTCTGTATTTGTAATTGCTATCAAAAAATTTAGAACTATAATTTTTCTAACGGAGCTGGTTTTATTTTGATGTTTAGGGCATTTTCTGGAAAAGAAATCGAATATATAAATTATCTAGTACTTCTGTTTTTATTTTAATTTTAGGGCTTTTCTTGGATAGAATTCGGATATATACACACACACATATACACACACACACATTTCTAACAGATCTGTTTTAGTTTGGTTTTTAGAGCATTTTCAAAAATGAAAATTTCTGATCTAGATTTTTTTTTTCAATATTTTTATATGTTTGTGTATTTTTTATACTTTCGTTTTAACTCAATTGAGTTTAAAAACCCAATTTAATTCAATATGTGCCCAGTATGATATATTTAAAATGTTTCCTGTAAGACCCTGTTCAATCTTTTCAAATATGCGCATGTAGGAGATAGATTAATACAAAATTGTGATTTTTTTAATACTCATGAAATGAGCTGGCCCAATTCGCCCGGGCGCCTGAGGCGGTAGCCTCATTGGTGTTCACTGAAGGACCGGGCCTGGGGCTTGCATTCAATCATTTCAAGTTTGTGTGGGGTGGGGAGGGTGAGAGGTTGAGATTTGGAGTTGAATAATGTTGCCAATTTTCGTATCATTGAGCATACTACTTCTGTGATACGGCTTGCTTTCTTTCTGATTTCATCAGTTCTGCATATTTGTTGTCTTTAGATGGGGTCGCTTCACGAGAGTTTGCAAAAATTTAAGAAACAGCAAGAGAAATGCCAGTCAACACTTACCAGCGTCGCAGCTAAAGCAGCATCGTCTAAAGCCAATTCTTCCAAGTCTATGTCCTCAAGCACATCATCTTTGGCCAATGCAAAGTCTCCTGCACCCCCAGTTAAATTCTCGAATGACACAGAACGGCTTCAACATATAAATAGCATAAGGAAAGCTCCTGTGGGAGCTCAAATCAAACGTGTCATTGATTTGCTCTTTGAGGTACTGTATCTCTGCCTTATTCCCCGTAATCGTTTTTTTGGAGTGTGTGCGTACTTTTTGTTTTCCCCTACTTTCCTGTCTTCTTGACAATGAGCATGATCGGCATGCTATGGTTTTGCGTTGTTTCTTGATGTAATTGGACAAAGTATATAACTAATTCAGTGGTGTTTACGAGCTAAATGCATAACTTCTTGACCTGGATTAGAAATTTAGTAATGGTATCAATAGCTAGAGATTTTAAGGGTCATTTCACATATTCATAAATGCTGAGTAGATGGTGTTTTCATTTTGATGCTAACCAAATAAGAAAATCACACGAAGCATCGCTTTAGATGGTTGTTAAAGAGGTTCTTACATGCTAGAAATCCTCTTGCTTTCCTTTATTTTCATTGTGTCTGCTCTCCGTTTTCATCTTTTTAATTGTTTCATCAAAAACCTGTCACATGAACAAAAACACCTTCTTGTTCGCTCTCACACGTGTATGCACAAAACGGGCAAACACAAACAATTCCCTTAGTTATTCTTCCACCTGCGTGATTGGGATACTACAAATGTTCCGTTAACTTTTCAATATAGATAGTTCATTCGGCTTAGTGGTAACACAACATAATTTGATTTCTGTGCATTAACTGCTATGCACAAGACCCTGATTAGCTGACACGTGAAAAGGATTCATTTAGTTTGCTTATGTAACTAATGGGATAAAACTTCAAATGTATTTCTGTTGAACTAAATTTGTTTTGTTCTGGCTGTTGATTGATATTTCATCATTTCATGCCACATCTTGTCACGAATTTACACGTCCTATCATGTCACATTTGTCATTTTGGTTCGATATCTTATGCAGCTTCCAGTCTACCTGCATCTATGTATTATAGGGGTCATTTTAGTTTATTTCTATTATGTTTGGTGGCAGTGGATAATAGCTGAAAATCGCCCAACTTATTGAACTTTCTCATCTCCAGACAAGGCAAGCTTTTACACCTGAGCAAATTAATGAAGCGTGCTATGTGGATATAAATGCAAACAAGTCCGTCTTTGACAGTTTAAGGAACAATCCAAAAGTGCGTTATGATGGGAAACGATTCTCCTACAAGGTAATTTTGGTTCTTGCATAAATCGCCAAACAGGACTATTAGGCTGTTAAATATTTATTTTATCTGGTGAAATCATACCTTGTCTTCTTTCTGCACTTTTTTCCTAGGATAACTTACCTTGTTTTATTATATGTTTGCAGTCCAAACATGATTTGAAAGATAAGAGCCAACTTCTTGTCTTAATTCGGAAGTTTCCTGAGGGTATTGCTGTTATTGATCTCAAGGACTCGTACCCGACAGTCATGGAGGACCTACAGGTAACTCGTTTAGTTTGTTATGCTAGAGAAATGTGTTGCTTTGGGTCGCGTTGTTCAAGCCACTGAAGGGGAGAGGGACTTACCTCACTGAGGATGTGGGGATGGGAAATGGCGAATAGGGAGTGGCAAGAACTTATTGTTTCACCCAAATTTATGTCTCTGGTTATTTCTAAGAGGACAATCAATTTGACAAAATGAGATCTTTTCATATTCCTCTTTGTTCAAAATATTAAAACTATTTGTTCTCTCATACTCGCCCCTTAAAGGATGATCTATCTACTGATCAGTAATATTTTATAGGCTTTGAAAGCTTCGGGCCAAATTTGGCTGTTGTCGAACTTTGATTCACAAGAGGACATAGCCTACCCAAATGATCCAAGAGCAGTTATTAAAGTTGATGATGACTTGAAACTGTTATTTCGGGGTATTGAACTCCCACGTGATATGCTCGACATTGAGAAGGATCTTCAGAAGAATGGAATGAAACCCGCTACAAACACCGCTAAGAGGAGAGCCATGGCACAGATTCATGGCATTCCTCCTAAGCCTAAGACCAAGAAGAAGAAGCATGAAATCAGCAAGAGGACCAAACTTACCAACGCTCATCTTCCTCCGGAACTCTTCCAACATCTCAAGCCCAGTTCATCTTGAATTTCCAATCAGTATTTTAGTATCCTCGTGATTAAATCTGCCTGTTGGTATGAACTTTATGTTGCTGTTTCATCTGTAAATGTATTTTTTTTTTTTAATTTGAAAGTGTTTTGGTTGAACATGATCATTTAAAAACTGATCTGGATTTTTTTCTGTATTTATTTGGGTTGCGATAAACTCAAAGAGTGTTTTTACACTGTCGCCAAAATGTCCATATGAAATTTTGATATCGAAGAACTTTTCAGCAACGTCATATGAAAATAATTCATGTATATATTTACATTAGCAGGTACATTCGATTATGGTGCATAATGTGTTTATTTATTTCATTAATGTACTGAATATAATTCTTTGAATTTTGTGCTTAGTACTATCTCTTGCCCCAACCCGTACAGTTTTTGTTGGAGGATAGTAGAGTTATCGTTGGATGTGTTGTCCCTCACCATGCTTGGGTTACCATTATATGTATATTAACTATATTTCCATATAGAAGGTGTGTACATGCATCTTCATTAGCATAACTATTTTCCTATTTCATAGACATGCATCTCTACTTCATAGTGCAAATGCACACGGACAAAATTTTGGAACTTCTTATCTCTGTTTTGTAGGATACGATGGTGTAATAGTTGCCTTACATGCAGTTTTGTGGTTTGTAAGTATGTGTTCCCTTGTATTTCTCTATCATTGAGCCCAAATATTTTAACAAAAAAATCAACACACATCGCTGTTTTGTGTAGTAGCGTCCATATTTAGGGTGATTTTGTGTGCTAAGATAATCTATTTTTGCAGACATATGCGAATGATTGTGCGTGCACCGACTTGTTTCACCTAAAAGACGACATGAAGAAGTGTCGTGTTGGTGCAGTGCAACTGCCTCCATCAGTTATCACATCAGAAAGACACTATCTCGTCGCTGTAATCCCATATAGCAATTGTGTTGGGAATAGTACTCTTTGGTGAAGGAAATTTAATAGCATACTATATTTGTTATTTGTGCAATGGACAATACCGGAATCTGTCTGACCTTGTACTGGAGCATTTTCTATAAACAAACGATTCATGTATGGTGGCACGAGTTTGACAAAAGTTTTCCTTGTTACATTGCTATTTTTGATGGATGTACATACTTCTTGTTCTTCATTCTTGTGTATAGAGTCCACTAGCAGTTTATGTAAGCATGTGTAATGGGTTTAAACTGTGCAGATGGCTTTCTGCGTTATTGATTTGGTTTTGCGAGCTCACAGGTACTCCCATGTTTTAATCACCATCTACAATCCTATAGCCACTGGCCTATAGGATTATATAAATGCTACATAGGTGGGTCAAGTATTCCACTTACTGAAAAATAGGACACTCGAATGGTAAATGTTTGCAATCACTAAAAGAAAAGTGATTATTAGTTTCTTGCCCAAAAAGAGTGGTTTTTAGTGCTTGCAAATGTATGCCTATTCTGATTCTCGCTTGATTTAATCGAATATAAAAGCACTCCATCTTCAAACACTATTAATTTTTGATTCTCAACTATTAGCTTCTACTACAATAACTTACTTTTTTGTACGCTTGAATTTTTGTGTATGTACATTACTTGTACCCTTATGGCCGCCATCGAACTTACATCCGATCCCCTCCGCTACAATTCCCGTTGTAATTGTAAACTCTTGTGACACCAACATGACCACCACCACCCTTTTTGCATGCTGAACCATTCTATCCCAATTAAAACTGTAAAAATTTCAATTATTCTGAGAATCTAAAAATGTTTTTATTTCTTGCTCAAAAAAAAAAAAAATGTTTTTATTTCAATATTATTTATTGTTCATTTCTAATTGTACTCTTATATATAAAGTAGAAAAGTAGATCACTTCATTTCATATTTAGTAACAAAATATATAAGTATGGTTCTTATATGTACTAATGTACACATGAATTTTCTTGCATCAAATGCAAAAACCTCGAACAATTTACCCTAGGTCAAGTTACCAAAAACTAGTGTTCTGAAAAGCGCTAGGCGCTAGTCAGGCGGCAAACTGGGGTCTAGTGCCCAGGCGGGACCTTGGAGGTTAGGTGGGGCCTAATCGAAAAGAATAACGTAGACGGACAAGGGGAGCCTAGCGCTTTGTAGGGACTAATCGTCGGACTAATCAGTATGACGGGGTTTTTTAGAACGATGCCAAAAACTACTTGTGAGTTTTTAGTGTAACTAAAAAGAATAAATTATTTTTCAAAATTATAAATATCATGTTGCGCGTAACAAATACCCCATGTATTTCAAATACCCCTTGAAGTTTATTTTTGTTTTACAAATACCACATTCAATAGGTGCAATTTGTGAAATAAAAAATAAATGTCAATGAGATATTTGTAGCTATTGATAGATAACTGAGCGTAATTAGACTATATTTTAAATATAGTTTTTTGTAGTTAACCATATAGATAACTCATCGTGCAATACAAAATACTATAATACCAAAAGGAAAATAAGAAAAAAAATTAGGGATGACAATTCAGGTCATCGGGTCGATTTCGTATTTGGTTTCAGGTTATGCTTAAAATACATCAAAAATTAATTAAAATATAAAATAACTATGTTTTAGATAAATTGGTAATATCGTATTAGATTCGTCTTAGTCATTTTCGTGTTCGGATTTATCTCTATAACTTTGGATTGGATTTGTGTCAGGATAGGATTATCATGTTAGAGTTTGCCACCCCAAAGGGCAAATTGGTAAAAGAATAAACATAATTAGGCGCCAACAGAAGCCGCTACCATTTAAAATGCCGTTTTACACAGTCCACCCATTCCACCCAGCAACTATCTGCGGTCTCCGATGCCCTCAAATTCCATCACCAACCACACACACACACACACACACACAGAGACAGAACTGAACACAGAGAAGAAAAATTCAGTGATAAGCTATAATGCAGATTCTGGCTCAGATTTTCAGTCCTTGTACTCTTCCTCTCAACCGCCATGGCACACCCTCTAAAACCCTAGCATTTTCGAGAACAACTTTGACGTTAAAGACGAAGAAAAATTGGAGCTGCGGTGGTGAGAAATCATTATTTATATGTTTTTTGAGTTATGTTGTGTAGTTTCTTTCGCGTGGTGGACTCAATTTTACATTACCTGTTTTAAAATTGTGTTTTATCAGTTTCCTTGTTTGTCTGCTCGAGAGGAAATCTGTGTCATTGGGCGAAAAAGGTGAAGCCGGCTGTTGTTTCGGCCATTGAGGAAAGAAACGTGGGAACTGATGCCCAAAGAAAGAGGTTATCAATTTACTGGATTTGATTCTTTCATTTCAGGGCACTTCTCGCAATTTTTTGTCATCAGATGAAAGTATTTCTGGCTTGACCTGTATTTATGCTTTATATTTTTGCATTGGTGTCTTTTAGAACCAACACAGGGGGAGATGAGGAGGAACTTTCGTATGAAATGTTTTCAGGTTTTCATTGGAGTAAACAAAGTTTATTTTGATGAAAATGAATTTACTTTAGCAGCTAAAATTGGGAAAGTTTGCATCACCATTGGTACTTTGGCATCAACCTCTCCCAATGTTTATATTTTGGGAAATACTTTCCTTCTAGTACTATTTGGTTAAAGGCTTTAATAAAGAGTGTAAAGGACTAAAAGACATGTAATCGAATACATGTCAAGGACAAAAATAGGAGTTAAAATTTCAGACCATAGTATAATGGAAAAGTGAGAACGATTCTCCAATCTTTAGTTCATCATCATCAACTGCACCTTATCCCACTATGTAGGGTTGGTGGTGTGAAGTTTATAGTGCCAATTAATTGTCTAAAATTAGTAAACACTATAAATTCACACAAAAAGCTAAGTGGCAAAGTTTTAGGCCGGATGCCCTTCCTGACGCAACCTTCGTACGAAGGAGAAATGAGATGAAATTCCAAAAACCATTATCATCATAGGTTTTTCTCCTTGCATGAAAAATACGATTAGACGGCGATGTGTTAAGATAATTGCTCTAGTCATGTCCCATTACATGATTGATATTGTAAAATCAATATGCACATCATGGAACATGCACAATTCTCCAATCTTTAATTGTATGTAGAAATTAGAAAGAGTATATACTAATTTAATATATGCAAATACAGTACATAAGGTTCATGAAAAGTAATGCATTTTGAAAAAAACTCCCAATTTTGATTTTATAAAGTTACTTATTCTTCTATTCTCATTTTGTTTATGAAAACATATATTGGTAAAGATGATCTTACAATTTAAACAGTTTAAAATTAGGTCCGTCACTTCATTTTGGAAATTATATATTTCAAAACCTTTATCATTTAATACTTTTCCGTACATCGAAATAAATCTTCGCTTTATATTGCTGAAGAGAGGCTCACATCTCTCTCTCTTTGCCTCCCCGCCCGCCCCGGCGTATAACTATGCATTTCAGAAAATAGCTTTTCCTTAATATAATGAAATGAGGCATTTGTTTCACATGTATAGCAATGGGGGTATTGCATTCTTTTACTTTGATCATAAATATTGGCCAAATGATAGAGCAGTCTTTCCAAAAATCCAAACCTTAAGGAGGTTGGTGGATGCAAAAGACTAATACCTCGTTGGTGGTTGGTTCAAAAATCGCCTCAAATGAGAAGTATGGTGAAGTGCACGTTCTTGGTGGTAAACCAAATGATGAGGGTCCCTTTGGGTAGTTCACATTTGATACTAACTGCAACTCAACCATTGGATTCCATAAACATTATATCCAAGGAAATGCTGATGCCCACATTGTTTACTGCAGATCACTATTTTCGAACTTTAGTTTTTCTTTTTGAGAATGAATTATTTGTCTATCCTTGGTAAAGCACTTAGGCCTTTGTAACATAGTTGTTTGAAAACAGACTTATATACAATTCATGAGGGACCTGTGGGATTTCCTACATAATTCATGGCGAAACTATAGGATTTCTTAACCCATTCAAGTAGTGGTGTCCCTGAATTTTTAAATATTGCTAGAACTTGATGATTTATGCCCATTTTAAGTACTGGAAGTACCATGCAACTTAGTTATCATGAGGGCTATATTGTTCCCTGTTCCGATGAATATATATTTTCACCAAGTAAATATGACACATAATTGGCTTACCTCATACAGATTAACACGAGAACAAATTGTCATATCTGCCACAAATTCCCATTAATTTTTCTACCTTACTTTTCTATTACAAGAATGAATAACTTTATACTCCATAGTAATACAGCCTTATACCGTGTTTGCAGAAAAGTTGTTGAACATATATGCCTAGTCAAAGCAAAGGAAGATTTGTCTGAAGAAGAAGAGAAAGACATGCTGGATTATCTTTATACGATGCAATATCAGATGCGTGGCATCGTTTCCGTATCATTAGGTGATCTTTACAATGCTGAACACGAATCCTACTTTGTATGCAGCTTGATTAACTTTTCAACTCTGTTTGATGGTACCAATAATAAATCTTGTAAAAATTCAACTTTCTTACTGAGAATCTATTACATTGTTACCGACATGCTAAGAAATAAAAGTTGATACTATGACTCAAGATCACAATGATATATCTGTTATCCATTGTCACAATATTTATGATTTCAGGAGATTTCATTTATGATTAATTTCCTACATTTGTTATTCTTCACATGTGTAATCAGCCACTTGGAGACGTATCCAATCTTTGGTCCTCTTTTGCTAGCTCTCCTCAACTTGTTTTTTATTCTAATTCAAATTTTGTCATGACATTCGATGTTTTCATCTAATTGAATTTTCTATCTTCTTTCAAATGAAGTATGATTTGCTGAAAGTTATAACAGCTGTTTACTACCACATTGTTTTTGATGCCACATTTCTCTGCAGTGGTAAAAATAGATTCTTCCTGTACATCCTCCAGCTGTTAAATTGGTGTCTCTCAGTTAGTTCGCCGTATCTCTGCTCTCCGTGCAGTTTTTCAGTGTACAGACTGGATGATGTGTTGCTTAATCTGGTTTATTTCTGTGAAGTATCTATAAGGCGCTTTTTGACTCCTGTAGGACGTATTTCTGATGAAAACCCTGAACAATATACCCATGCCATCTTTATGCGTTTCCAGACGAAAGAGGACCTAGCCAAATTCTATGAGAACCCTTCATATAAGGGAGTTCTTAAGAAACATGTGATGCCTTACTGCCATGTATGCTCTGACATGTAAACACCAATATCTCTAATCATTTGTTCCTTTGAAGTCCCGGCAGATAGATCTTGTCTATATGTTTCTTTAATTTCAGATATGTTTTGCTCACAGGGATTTATCAATTTTGACTATGAATCTGAAGTAGAAGATGATATGCTACCAATATTTCGGAAGGGAGAGGTTGGAAGCTGCAATTACACGCATATGTAAAAAGAAGAAAAAGAAAACAAAAATGTTGTGATTAAAGTGATGTGTTTTATGTTTCCGCTCCAACTAATTCGCATGATTTCATTTTAATCATGCATGGGTCTTCATATTTGTATAAACATTTAAAATCATCTTGAGCACATGGAATACTTTTAATTGCAGGAGTTCAACTATGGCGTCGAGCTCATGCTTCTTGTAGCATTCATTAGGAGTTCTCTGGGTCGGCCTGCAGAAGATGCGATGACTTCTCTGGCAAACCTGACAATGGAGTTTCCTTCTTTGATTGTTCAAGCTACTAAAGGTGTATTTTAAGGATCTATACGTCTCTATTAACTCATTAAGAACTAGTTAGAGAGTAAATATTCCAGCTTAGACAATATAACTCATTTAATTGCTCAATGGTATTGAACTTCCATGCATCACTTTTTCTGTATCATAGTATAGATTGCAGCTTCCTATAGGATAGTATTTTGCTGTGCCGGTTCTTTTTAATCATGCTATGATTATGCTTTAATTGCAGGTCCAAGTTTGAATATGAGCAATATGGAATATACTCATGGGGTAGTAATACGATTTCGGTCATGTGAGTTACATGTCTTCTTCAGCATGTGCTGATTAGCAGATTTACGCAATGGTTGACTGACTTCTAACTGTTGTTGCTACTATTACCAGTGGAGGCCTTCAAGATATTCATGAGCAGTTCAGAATACAATACTGTAAGGAGCTATATCTATTGGCTTGTTAAGCCAGAGGCCTTTTGTTTGACATTTTTCGTTCAGAACTTGACCGAATATTTCTACCTATATCACATCTGTTTTTACCCTGCGCACATCTAGTACGCTTATACTTTTAGGGATAATTACATAAAAACCCCTGAGGTTTGGGCTACTTACAAAAAAAAAAACCCAGAGATTTTTGAAAATTACAAAAAAACCCTTAAGGTTTGATTAACGCTTACATCTTCCCCCTTCATAAGCAGAAAGCATTTCAAAAAACCACTCTTATATTTGTAGAAATATTCAATTAATCCCTTAAATTTAAAACAAAATCTATCCCGAGGGCCTTTTTTTTAATTTTGAAACATATCCGGATTTTTTGTAACTAGCCCAAACCTTGGGAGTGTTTTTGTAATTATCCCTATTTTACATGGTTCTTCAATGATTTAGACTCAACATAATATTTTGGGTAATATGATGGATAATGAGATTTTTTTCCAAAGTTTCATACTTTATGGAGATGAACCAGGTTTATAACAGATTCCTTTGAATATTGGATTAATATAGTTTTTTTATGTAGGCTTGTCTATGTTGCTGCTAAGCTTTAGAGCAAAATTGACATGGAAATATAAATTAGGAGCATGAACCTTTCAGGATTTTGGAAAAGAAATAAAAATAAAATTTTGGACATCTCTGATGTTTATTTTTTCTTTTTACCAACTCTGTTAACTGCAACTACTTTTTTCCATTTGCTACTTGAAAATTGTGAAAATGCAGGTGTGGAAGTGTAAGTTCCAGCCCATCATCCAAAAGGCTCTGTCTGTGTATTTCTCTGTAGATCCTATTGGCACAGAGCTTATGTAGCGAGGTTGGTTTACTTCATTATGCCCTTAAAATATTCTAAAATCGGTTTTCTGTTAAACAAATAGTTATTACGTTGTCATAATGTAATGCAGCGTCCGGTAGAAGTTGTCAATTCTGTGAGTCTTTTTTATTCAAGGAGAAAAGCAGGCTGCAGTCATGCCACCATCTAGGTCACATGTACTTGCTTGCTTTTTAATACTCTCATATATTTTATGAACATTTATTCATGCATTTTATTTTCAGTCATTTCAGGATTTATTTATGTCTCTGTATGAATAATCAGTTAGCAATATGAATAATCGAGTAACTACATGAAGAGTTCTTTACAGAATCAAGGTACTTAGCTGGATTAGATGGAAAGTGTCAATTGTCATGCTTTGATTGTTTGAACAGTCCACCTTATTTCATGCATCAAATTTGATAGAAGAAAGGGTTCATTGAACAGACTCTTTAAAAGACTTGAAGATGCATGCATGTGCAGATGATTACAATATCGACTACTTGGTTTATTTTTGAATCTTGAAATTGAAGGAACAGATTATTTTTCTACTATATATGTGTTTGGTGTATATCTCTGTCACATGTGAGCAAGAGGTATACCGATCGAAAACTATTTTTGGTACTTAAAATCCAAGTAAACTTATTTGTTCCCCAAGTATATTTTTGGGGTGAGAGAAAAAGATTACTACAAAGCGTGTAGGGATAATTGAAAAAAAAAAAAAAAAAAACTGAGGTTTTTGGGAATTTACGAAAAAGAAAAGAAAAGAGATGTTTCAAAATTACAGAAATCTCAAAGAGGTTTGAAGTTTGATTCCGTTTTACATTATAAGGGAGTTTTTGGAATGTCTTTTTGCTTATGAATAAGGTAAAATGTAAGACGAGACCAAACTTTAAGGGGTGTCTGTAATTTCGAAAAGTTTCTGTTTTTTTTGTAAATACCCAAATCTCAGGGTGTTCTCTGTAATTATCCCAAATTTGTATGAAATTCTTCCTGGCTTCTTGCCATCTGCTGGAATCTACATCTTTGGATCCTAATAAAGCCAGCATTTGACTTTAAGAGAAGAGACATTATTATATATATAATGTCTTATTTCAATAAATTTATTAATGACAACAAGTGCTAAGGATATGGTCCGCTGTTTAGGCTGGTCCAATTTAAAAAATAAATATTCACTGAGGTACAATAATGCAACATTATGTTACTGTTAATTATTTAATCTGTTTGTTTGACTTGTTTATATCAGCTTCAGTTCTCTAATTTGAAGTTAAGTCGGTTGGATAATACGATTTGATTGGTTGTTAATTGTCCTTTGATGTATTAGTTTTGCTGCATTATAACATTGTTCTTCCTATCCCCACTAACTTCTGGCCTTATTCTTATGCAGCATTATTTAAAAATACAACCTCCATAGCTACAACAATCCACGGTATTTGTTATGAATTTATGATAATACATTATATGGATATTTAATTAGTTTGACATTTGAATGTATAAAAGGGATAATTCAAAAAGGCCCCTGAGGTTTGGGGCAATTACCAAAAAAAAAAAAAAAACAGACATGTTTCAAAATTACAAAAAAAAAAAAAATCATCAGGTTTGATTATGTTTTAAATTTAAGGGGTTTTGAAATGTTTTTTTTATAAAGAGGAAAATTTTAAGACGGAATCAGACCTTAAGGGATTTTAGTGATTTTCAAAAACCTGTGGATCTTTTTTGTAATTAGTCCAAACCTCATGGAGGTTTTCTGTAATTATCCCTATATAAAATTGAGTAACAGGAATATAACTGATGAGTGATGTCTAGATTCAAATTTATCAAATGTTTAGGTGGTTTTTGTCTGCAAATGCACAACATTCATTGTTAGGACGTTGAAACTTGAAATTGTCCGATGAAAATTGCTGAACATTTGAATCAAAATCAAAATCAGAGGAGCAAGAATGCAAGATGAATCACTCGAAGTGGAATCTTAAATTGTGATGCCTGGATTATTAAAATAAAATAAAGGGATAATTACAAAAAGTACCCCTGAGGTTTGACTTAATTACAAAAAAACCCAACTAACTTTAAAACTTACAAAAGTACTCCTGAGGTTTGATTTAGTGTTAAAATTAAGGGGTAATCTGCAATGATTTTACAAATATGAAGGGGATTTTGAAATATATTTCAAAACCTCGGGGTACTTTTTGTAAGTTTTAAAGTTAATTGAGTTTTTTTTTTTTTTTTTTGTAATTAGGTCAAACCTCAGTGGTACTTTTTGTAATTATCCCTAAAATAAATTGTGTAACTTCAAAATGCATTGAGATAAATTCTTCTTCCTATCGATATATGTTTATGTTATAAATGTGTTTGATAGTTCCCTTAAACTGGTGTACTTAATCCTACATTAAACTGTCTCTTTTATTATTATTATGTTTCCGGATTCAAATTATAATTAGGTACGGTAGAGACCAAAAGGTAGGATGATATGATAATAAAATTCAAATCACATAAAATTATTCTTATTATTTGTATGTGTTTGTTCAATTTATGAAATATTGACATTTCCTGACTTGCAAATAGTTGCTGAGTCATTCTTACGTGTGCAATCTTAGAACCAACACCATCAATTATGCAAAGACTATTTATTAAGACCCTTTTAGTCTTACACATGCGTAGAATTATTCCAGAGAGAACAAAGTTCTATTGACATCTGTATCACATTGAAGTCTGTTAATAATAAAATAAAAAAAACATTATATTATCAATCCTCGTACCACGAATTTGTGGCTCAAGTGATATTGTTCATTCTTTGTAAGGATGTTGACCACGGTTCGAAACCCTTCGTATTTTAGTTTATATGAGATTTATCCCCTCCCCTTCAACCACTACTCCCAACTTATTAAAAAAATATGTCAGCTTGTAACTCATGTGGTATTGATCACTCTTAGTAAGGGTGTTAACAAGGATTCAAACCCTGTATCTTTTAATTTTTTTTTTGAAATTTATCCCCTTTTCTTTTACCATTACTCCCAACTTATTTAAAAAAAAAATTATCAATACTCACATACCAAAAAAATAGTAAAAAAATAAAAATACAAGAATATAATAATAATAATAAGAAGAAGAAGAAAGAAAAAATACAATCTTCATTTGTGTGATAAGAATGGTAACATAAACAATCAACTGTGTATAGTATACAATGCTATTTAATTAACACAATTTTATAGTAGGCTAAATGTATACAAACCATAACCTCAAAACTATAATATTATCAACATCATCAAGTATACATTTCTACATGAGCAAAAAAAAAAAAAGAATACTAAATAACAATATATATAAACACACACACACACACACACACACACACACACACACTAATGGCTGCAAAACTTTGTAAGAAAGAATTCAATTATGTAAAGGATTGGGACCTCCTGGTGTTTTTCGATTTGAGACTCTGTAATCTTCTTTCTTCCTTAATTCCTGTGGAGCTTGTGCATGAAAATTATTGTACCATGAAAATTGGGAACCAAATCTTGTTGCAGGCCCTTGAGGAGTTTGATAATAATATACTCTGTTTAAATGGCGACAATTTGATAATTGGCTGATAGTTAAAATGATCACCATGATCAGTAGAAATGGGATTTTTAGAGAATGGATTCTCATTATAATCTATTGCAATTTTTTTTTTTTTGGTTGGTTTATGAAGACAAGTAGAAGAAGAAGATGGGTTTTTTCAAGAATTGTTATGGCATCCAAGAATGTTAGTGGCAAGGAGAAATGAGCTAATATAAGTCATTTTGACTTTTTTCAAATGACAAAACTGCCCTTCCTCAAAAATTGTGTGTGAAATTGGTTCTTTGTTTAATAATGCACAAAAGATTATTTTGAGAGTTTGATGTGTAGCCATTACTGCTTATGCATTTGACTTTTCTTGTATAGGATAATATAAAGTTGTGTTAATATATGTCATGGTTTATAAAAGGCCAGCTAGGCTTATATAAAAGGTTTAACATGGGTTATAAATTATTTTTATTTTTTAAATGCTTATATTAAACTTAAATACTAAGTTTACAATGCATAATATGAATATTTCAAAGCTTTGCAAATCCACGAAGTCTTGAATGGTTTAAGCACCAGACCGCGTGGGCAGAGGAGTCTCGTAAAGCCTCCCAGACTTTTCAAAAACTCCATTAATCGTTATATATTTTATTTTAAATATTGCTTTTTGATATTTAAATGTTTATTATGTTTTATTGATTTAGCCCCCAAAATTTAAATGTCTAGCTTGGCCCATGCTCGGAGAATAATATATATCCTCCGAATTTTGGGTTAAAACTTTCAAATTCCAACAATCTTAATGTAAGCAATTATCTATAATAGAATTTTGTTTTAGTTAATTCTTTTTTCCACTTGATCATCAAAGGAGTAATTTCGAAATGACCCTCTAACCATTTGCTTGTGTTGCAAGCATGACTCAATTTATTACTTACTTCTAGACAAGAAAGAAAATCACGAGCACATACCTCTTGAGTTCCGAAGTATAAACCCTTTCTTTGATCATATCAATTAATTATTAATGATAATTGTCTATATATATTAATTCTTGATCATTTTGATTCATTTTAGACAAAATAAGATGACCATTATATTCCTCACAAGTTACAACTTTCTTACTTTTCATGAAATCAAGAATTGAAAATGTGCTCGTGGAACGTTGAACAAAAGTTAAAAAGGTTGGCTTCCAACTTTTTTTGTTGGTTACTTTTGGTAATTTAGCTAAATGTGAATGGCTGAAGTGACATTTCGTGGAAAATCAAGTGCCAAATATTGAATAAGACATTTTTTTGCTGGAATTTTGGGGTTGTTTGACTTGTATCAATGGGAATCATTCATTTATCTCCATTTTGATTCGATAAATAAAAATTCTATCTTTGTACAAACATACATAACAATTCATTGTTAATAGTGGAAGTCTCATGTGCCGACAGAGTAGTTGTTGCACATGATTTAGGGGATTGGTAATAATAATAATGATAATAATAATTTGTTATGGGCATTTAATGTGCAAATTTAATATGCAAGAACGTGTTTTCACAATAAATTTGATTGTTCCATATATATAAAATTTATTATTGACAGAATTTGGGTGTTGCTGATGTGCTACGGCATTGATTAGGAATTTAATACTTTGCCTTGAAATGGTCTTTTTTTTTTTCCTATTAAAAAATTAGAAAGAAAAAATTATTATCGATTTACAGATTTGAATAGGGGTGGCAAATCACGTTATTGTGTCGTGTTTGTGTCACACTATCGTGTTTTGTGTTATCTATTTTATTTGATCTTTAATATAACAATAATTATAATTTTAAATTAATTTCAATTTCGTGTTCCTATCATATTATCGTGCCAGTGCTTTATCGTGTTTTTTGTCTCGTAATCGTGTCATGTTCGTGTCACTCATTGCCACCCCTAGATTTGAATCAATCTGATTGCAAATGCTCATTAATAATTTTCATTTGAAAATTATTGAATTACAATTATAAATGCTGTTATTACTTTATATTATTTGATTTGCTAAATATATTTAACCCACTTCACTAAAAAGAATATACATATTATATATATATATATATAATAAATCAAATGATATTACTCTCGTTCAATATGTAGATTTATCTAAAAATTAACGATGATATCTATATGTAGACAGTTGTAAGATTCTTTTACCGAATGAAATTGATTGATTCTAATAAAATTAATAAAAAATTATTTAAGAATCACTAATTAATAATTTACTACTACCGATAATGCATCATTACACTGTATATATAGAGAAATATACAAATGTTAGTGCCATGGTTTAAAAGTTAATACAATTGGTCAATTGCACGAGTCAATATTAATGATAGCCAGTTGTAGAAATTCATGACCATAAATTCAAAAAAATAAAATCATTTTCATTAGTGTTGGAAAAGAATGGAAATCCATGCTTCGAAGCCACATTTTTTAGATTATTTTCACATGAAGGTCGGTTTCTACCTAACTATGCTGATTTTATTATTGTTTTGGAGTATGAATTTCAATGCAGTCTTCATTTCGATTTGACATTGTGTTTATTCTTTGTATATACCTATTTAATTCACAGTACATGGTTGGGTGTAGGAGTAAATACTTGAGAGCAATGTCTTGAAAATTGGTTTAATAATGGATCTGATAATTTAGTTTATAGTTAATTTGTGGTTCAACCATTCAGATTGGCTTTGCTGAGTAATGTGGGTTTTTGAGCCATAGGTCTTAAGTTCAAATTCCACTTTTACACTACTTGGTCGAGCTTGACGCACAGGCCACCCAAGGCTTACCCAGTGCGGCTTACTTAGTTGGTCCGATTTGCGCGGCTATTGAGGATTTATCCAAATACGCACTAAAGGGAAGTATGGGAAGTTGTTCCACTTAGTCGAGCTCGACGCACATGCCACCCAAGGCTTGCCCAAACGGCTTACTTAATTGGCCAGATTTGCAGGGTATTGGGGATTTATCCAAAGACGCACTAAAGGGAAGGAAGTTATTGCGGGTTCCCAGTTATCAATAAAAATATCCAACATAATCCGAAATCCAACTAATCACATAAATCTAATCCTTCTTGATTAGCAGATATGTAAGGATTTTAGTGCATGGATCATCCACGATTTATTTGGAGGTGCAAATATCCATTCATTCAAACCAAGATTTCGACCCATTTGAGTTTGATTTGGTGTTTTAATGATCTCTGTTATCTGTCTAAATTTTGTTTTGTATCCCCTCCTTTCCTCTTATTTGAAAGGTTGAACTTTGGGTTTTTCCCAATTGATTGTACGGTCTTGAATCTACTCATACATTGTTGATTTATAAAATAAAAGTTCTTGTTAAAAAAAAATGCATGTCTCCTTTTCATAAAATTTAAAGGGATAATTACAAAAACACCCATAAGGTTTGGGCTAATTAGAGAAAACCCAGAGTTCTTTGAAAATTACAAAAAACTCCGGTTTATTTGCGTCTTACATTTTTCCCAGAATTTTTGAAAACATTTCAAAAAAACCCCTGATATTTACAAAAATATTACATTTACCCCCTTAAATTGAAGACGGCGAAACCTCAAGGTTTTTTTGTAATTATCCCAAATTTAAATCAACTCCCATGAATGAAAATTATAAAAAAGGAATGTATATATATATATGTGTGTGTGTGTGTGGCTTACTGAAGATACAACAATTTAGATCCTGGATTTTCACATAATTCGATTATAATCGATCAAATTTTGAGACAACAAAACGAAAATACAACACCATGAAGCCATACACATCTCCAACTTACCCTAGCCTCAAAGCATCCCTAATCACCAGTGATGTTATAAATCATATGCACCACAAACATTCGTTCGAATATGGGAACCAACGAAACTTCATGACCACCAGCAAACGGAACACAACGTAAAAACAAATTCTAAGGGATTTTCTTCCTATGGGAAATGCATAAGTTTGGACATTATATACAGGTTTGAAGGATGAAAACAAAGTGCTATTTTCGTATTAGAATGCCAGGGATACCTTTTAATCCCATTTTTAGAGCAGTTTTTCGGAATAGAGCAGGCGGCTTTTGTAAACCGATCGAAGCTGAGAATTGGTTGGCCAACTCAGCAAGTGTTGTTTTGTCCCTGCCAATTGCGCTGATCGAGTTATAATAACCGAGCCAGGCATGATAAGCTGCTTCTTTGATGCTAGTGTCAATCTTCTCCATTGACTCGTCTATCTGCATTTGTGTTAATAACGAATTAAATCTTTTTATTGAAGCCAACAGAAAAATATAAGAAAGAAAATCAACAATTAAAGACAATACCACTTAAAAAAGCAACAAGAAAATAGGGATAATTACAAGGGGGAATTTGGCGATTTTGAAAAATAACTGTGTTTCTTTGTAATAAGGCTAAAGCTCAAGTTTTTATGAGGGATAATCACAAAACCCCCAAGGTTCGGGCTAGTACAAAAAGACCCAAAGATTTTTGAAAATTTCAAAAACCCCTTGAGGTTTGATCCATCTTACACTTGCCCCTTTCAAAGAAAAAAACACTTCAAAAACCCCACGACTATAAAAATATTTCAATTACCCCCTTAAATTTAGAAGGAATCAAACCTGAGATTTATTTTTGTAATTTTGAAACATCTATAGGTTTTTGGTAATTAGCCCAAACCTCGGGGTGTTTTTGTAATCATCCGTTTTTATAATTATCCCAACTATTTATTATTTACTTGCTGCGGATGATGGTTTTGCTGGAATACTACAAGTTGCATTATATGTGAAATAATTTGACCAATTTTGGAGAAGAGATTACATACCTCTGCTTTTACATTAGGATCTAGTTGAGGCGAAGGGCATTTTTCGAGAGGAAGATCCTTAATTTCATCCAGGAAATATTGTTCCCATGGTGCAAGCAATAAAAACCCTTCACCTTCTTTGCCTTGTCGCCCTGTTCTTCCAAGCCGATGAATATATTGCCCTCGATCCAAGGGAATGCCCACCTGACAGTACCAAAATTCTAGACTAAATTTCATGGTAATATGGTAATTATTTCAGAACATAATCTGGAAATTAAATACATGTACATGCAAGAAACACTTCAGTGCAAGTGGGGACATTGCAGATAAATAACTAGAAATTCCTATGAAACAGAGTTCAAAAAAAAAAATAAAAAAGGGATAATTACAAAAAAAAAAATGAGGTTCGGGATAATTACAAAAAAAAAAAAAAAACCCTGAGGTTTGGGCTAATTACAAGAAAATCCAGAGATATTTTAAAATTACAAAAAGCCCCTCAAGTCTGATTATGTCTTAAATTTAAGGGGACAACTATAATATTCTATATATATCAGGGGGGATTTTGAAATGTTTTTGAAAAAAAAAAACCCTGAGGTTTGGGCTAATTACAAGAAAATCCAGAGATATTTTAAAATTACAAAAAGCCCCTCAAGTCTGATTATGTCTTAAATTTAAGGGGACAACTATAATATTCTATATATATCAGGGGGATTTTGAAATGTTTTTGCTTATGAAGGCGGGAAATGTAAGACGGAATCAAGCGTCAAGGTTTTTTTTTTTGTAATTCTCAAAAACCCCTGGAGTTTTGTTGTAATTAGCCCGAACCTCAAGCGGGGTTTTTAATTATCCCTAAAAAAGGGTTTATCGAATCATTTACCTGAATGACTAATGTAACATCAGGATAGTTAATCCCTCGAGCTGAAACATCAGAAGTAATCAGAATCAATCTTTTTGATTCCTTAAATTCATCGGAGATCCGAGTACGATAGAGTGGAGATTTTTTGGAATGGATCTCTCTAACATTCAATTTCATTTCCCGGAAAAGGGAACACATGAGCGATGTCATCATTGCCGTTGCACAGAAAACAATAACCTGAGAAATCAAGAAAAGATCGTAAAGGAAGGGGACAAAGAATTTCCGAATCATTTGTATACAAAACCTAAGGCAACTAACCTTGTACTCGAGCACTTCCGATATATGGCTCTTTAACAGATGGTGCACTATTTGAAGATGCTGGTCATGGGGTGCAACCAGGTAAAATTGCTTAACCTGCTTGGCAAGTAAAAGATCACTACGCTTGCACAGGTAGATAACTTGCTTCAAATCTTGAAAAAAAAAAGTAAAAAGGAAAAAACGAAATAGAAAATATAGAAAGAAAAATTGATGTCTAGTGTGCAGTGACCCAAAAAAGATTAACATTGCAGCCTATAAGCTTGGGAATTAATCATTATATCCCCGGATAATTGCATTTTGCCCGCCAAATTATAGTGTGCCTACTAAATTTTGGAAATTTCTCTTTTGCATGCCTAACTTTGAACATTTTGGGCTTAACCCCCTGGGAGCTGATTTGGACCTATCATGAGTTGGCACATGTCAACTTTTGGTTGGTTCAGAGGGTAAAGCGGAACAAATCTTATAGTTCAGCGGGCAGAATGTGTATATTCAATGTTTAGTGGGCAAAGTGCAAAATACGCTATAGTTTGGAGGACAAAGTGCAATTAACCCTTATATCCCAGACATAAATTAGAGCACCAAATCACTAAAGTAAACCTTCTCATTAGTTTCCAGACATCCAAATCCCACTGTATCTATATAGGCATGTTCCCTTTTCAGAACAAGTTGAGATATTCGACGGACCTGAAATTGAACAATATCAAGATTAAGACAAAGGAGCTTGATAGGATCTATAACACCATAACATTTCCATAATACAGTAAAACAATAATATAATTTAATCAAAAAAATGAATAAGGAACAAGCTCAAAGTTTTAACCTCCTTTGGAATTGTAGCTGAAAAGAGTAAAGACTGCCTCTTCCGAGGCAAACAATCAACGATTTTCTCCATATCCTTTTGAAACCCTAGGTCTAGCAGGTGGTCCGCTTCATCAAGTATAAGCATATGCAGTCCCATCAAGCGCACTGAGATGCCAGACTTGTTTTCGATGTGATCCAACAATCTACCAGGAGTCGCAACAAGTATCTGCAAAACATCACATCCTCGTTACAAAGTATGATATCTAATAGTCATGACGATTTTTCCCTCCTAAAAATCCAATATGTTACAATCAAAAGTATACCTGGCATGGTTCTGATTCTAGGCGTCTTTGATCGACTTTAAATCGTGTTCCTCCAGTTAATGTTTGCACGCCTATGCCGTTATGGTGCTTAAGGAGTACATTTGCTTCTGCAGATATTTGACTTGCAAGTTCTCTAGTGGGGCATAGAATAAGGACATATATTGGCGGGACCTGCTGAACTTTGCTGTGACTTGAAGCCTTCAGAACTGTTTCAATAGCAGGAAGCTGTTTGTGTTTAGCAGAAGAATGAGAAAATAAATGAAAGGCTGTTGAGAATAAAATAAAGGGATAATTACCAAAAAAAAATGTGGTTTGGGCTAAATACAAAAAAAAAAAATCCAGAGATGTTTAAAATTACAAAAACCTCCTCAGGTTTGATTATGCCGCAAATTTACGGGGTTAACTTTAACATATTTATAAATATTAGGGGTTTTGAAATACTTTTTGCTTATGAAAGGGAAAAATGTAATACGGAATCAAACCTCTAGGGGTTTTTGCAATTTTTAAAAATATCTAGATTTTATTGAAATTAGCCTGAACCTCTTTTTTTTTTTTTTTTTTTGGGTAATTGACCTAAAATAAAAATATAACTACAAATGAAAAGTGTACGGATTTACCAAAAAAGCAACACTCTTGCCTGTGCCAGCCCTAGCTTTGACTAAAGCATCCTTCCCTGCTACAGAAGTTGTCATCAGAAACAAACAAGGAACAGAATACCTAAAGACTGAATAAGAAGGCGTCTTAAGAAAAACGAGACGAAATGTGTTTATGAACTCTCACATATTACTCACATATTATCTGAGGTTCTAGGGTGAAGAGGAATAATTAGATAGAGCATTAAGGGAAGAAAGATCAGGCGTTTGTATCCTCCTCTCTATTAGAGGTAAATTAGTTAGAACATAAATGAAATCATCGGTCATCAGTCCAAAACTGGCAGGATTGAAAAAATCCGACAAACCAAAATTATAATCTTGCACCAGAATGCTATCGAAGTGTAGCCTAGTCTCTAAAACAAAAACAACATCAATAACCACCGGAGAAATAGCACCAGGGAATTATGAGGTTATTGCTGCTTAAACTAACTAGCAATCCAAATCTTGGATCTACTTTCTTTCTGGAGAGAGATCTTGATATTTCAGACTAACAAATGGGCGCACACACGTACGACAGAGTGAAAAAAAAAAATGAAATGAAAATCATGACTACAGAATTTTGTCACTGAAATTTACCGATGCAGGATCTTATCCTAGAACACTCATTGCATTTGATATGATGTACAGTGATGCAAGCAGCCCTTATTTATGAAGACTATAGCATCTTTTAAGGCAGATGTTCATTGATGAGATAACCCTATGCTGATTAAGTCATAAAGTATAAAAAATGCACATCCATTGCAAAGTTCATCAGAGGGTTTATTTTAAATGGAAAGATATTGGTGTCAACAAACTCACTAAGCAAGTTCATGTCAATTAGTACAAAGTAATATCATGATAGTCACATGATCATACTTTAGCAAAAATATACAGTGTAGATTTGCTGCAAGTAACCAAGTACTACCTCAATCTCATTTTATTCTGGCTTAATAATTTGTTGTCTTAAAATTCAGATCATTATCGCTCTAGATTTCACGATACCTTCAATCAGTTAGACTAACAAAAGGGATACTATCTGAAATGCAATACTGATGTAATAACTCCTTCCTATATGAAGAAATAAAAACCTTAACCTGCATATATACTTTAGAGTTGGAAGAGCAAACACTAGTTAACATGTTAACTGAGGAGCTATATAAATTCCTCATGGAATCAAAAACAATTAGGAACCAAAATTGAAAAGAAACAATAGAGGTTATAAATGTAACTACAAACCTTCGAGGCAGGCAGAAAGGGTCACCTCTTGTACCCTGGTCATTTGCACATAACCAGCCTCAGCAAGTGCTTGGACTGTCAGTGAAGATACATCACACTCATCAAACCTGAAATTAAAAATAAAAGAAAAACAATTCACCCTAAACATTACCAATCAATTTTCAAGTCGATAGAAATTTACAGCCTTTCAAGTAAGAATATACCACATTTCATAAATGAAACCCCACCGACCTTTTTGTACTAAGAATTGATTCCTCTTCATCCTTTTCTTTTCCATCCTCCTGCATACCCTTCCTCTGACTAAACTCCTTCCGAATCGCCTCAACCTGCTGAGATAAATCATCCTCATCTTCCAAAAATTTCAACGGCACTCGTTTCTTGGTCTTAGTATCATACTTTCCTAATGCCGCACTACTAATAAAATTCTTCTTGCTACTTTCCAATTCATCATCGCTATCATCATCATCAGATGAATCCATTTCACCTCCTCGAAACCTTGGCCACTTCGTCCTCCTCTCACCATCAAGCCTCACTTTGGTTTTCGGGCCAGAATCAATTACCGAACTTTGACCATTTCTTACAAAATTCAATTTTTTACCCATTGTACTCGCAGCCTCCACAGAATAGTGACAATTTAAGTTCAACATACTACTTACACCCATTAGAATCCCACGCCTATAACAACCCACTAAATTAAATCCATTACTCATGGTTCTTGAATACTCATTTCGAAAGTCACCCATCAATTTACCACCTTGCCAGGCATATGTAGAAAAACGCCTCGGTTTATCTAAATTACTACTCACATTGTTCGAAAACTCACTCTTATCAATCCTCAGACCACCACTAAAAGCTGATTTTTCCGCAATCAACTTCTGCAAATCAATCGGCTCACCTATAAATTGGCTTTTCCCCGGCTTATTTGTTGGACCTCCCGATGGGCCATCGTCCTCATTCCACAAATCCTCAGCTCCTTCCTTCATGAACCGATCAGCAAGAGCCTTAATATGGTCTTGGGGCGTTATCGGGCCGTAATTGGGCTGGTTCTGATCGGGCTTTTCCACTGCGGGAAGGGGATTATCAGCCGAGGCGAGTTTGGACCTAATTTCTGACCGGATTCGGGCCTGATAGACTTGTTTTTCCTGGTCGAGAAGACGTTTCTCTTTCTCTCGGGCTTTTTTCTCGTGCATCCGCTTCCATTGCCACTTGTTGAGCCCGCCCGGAAAGGTTCGAGGCCCGCCGCCCATGCGGCGGAGGAAAGTGAGTCTGTTGTGAAGAGTCTTCGAAGGGCTGTGGAGAAAAATGGAGGACAAATGCATCTTGCAAAAATGGTGGAAAAGGATTCTTGAGGGTTTAGGGTTTAAGGCAGCACGGTGTGTTTGGTCGATATGGAACTAATTATTTTCTTGCTTCACATTTTTCCTTTTTTCCAAAATACACAAAAAAGTGAAAAAAAAAACAATGGTATACACAACATATTAAAGGGTTAGTGTACATAAGATTGGTCTAACGGATCTAATCGTTAGACGGATCCAAATATCCGAATCCAAATGCTACTAATGCATTTTAGGAGAGTTGCTAATACATTTTAGGAGGACTACTAATACTTTTGGATAGAAAACTAATATTTTTATGAGTGCTAGTGCTACCAAATTTTTTTCACTATTGGTACTTTTTGAGGGAGAACTAATACTTTTATGGGGAACTATCGATAACTTTTTATGAAGAAAAGTGTAACTTTTCAAGAAGAATACTATAATATATTTAATCGAAAACATAATACTCTTAAATAAGACTACTAATACGTTTTAGTAAGAATACTAATACTCTTGATGGAGAAAATAAATATTTTTCAAGAGGATTACTAAAACATTGTTCAAGCATTACTAATACATTTCATCCTTACTACCAATACTTTTTTTGAGGATCGCTATTACTTTTTGGGAGGAAAAATTAATTACATTCGGAGAACTACTAAAATACTTCCGGGAACTACTAATACTTTTTCGAGAACTATCGATACTTTTCGTATGCACTATCCTTAATATTACAAACATACCAATGGTGCATGAAATTACGAAAAAAACCCTGGTCGAGTTGGACCCTTCTAATGAAAAAAACCGTTAGACGATTACATGAGTTTTTTGTGCATATTAAAAAATACACAAAAGAAAAATAACTAGAGGTACCGAGTTATGTGTCCGACATCTTGAGTTACATAACTTGGTACCAAGTCATGTAACTCGATCTTGAATTATGTATCGGCTCCCATAAATGAAAAATATTGTAAAGTGGACATTTAAACTCAAAATTAGTTAAACTATATGTTTAAAAAAACATGGCTAATAAAAAAGTTTTTCAAAATATGACTAAAAACTATTTTTGCTATTAAGAAAATGTCAAAAATCCGACGAATTCTTTGACAAGTATAAGTGCAACTAAATATCAACAATCTAATTTATCTCCTTCGTCTCATCAAATTATACAATCACCATAAAATAGTAGAATCAACGTAATAAATTAAAAACATCATCCATAATCTTGTGTACACAAGTTTAAAAAGTGCACATTTTTCACACACAAATTTAGACATAAACAAAGTAACAATAATAATGTCAAAGATAATTCTAATATTCAAGTATCCTCAACCGATTGGTCAAATCTTTGAAATTAATTCTTGTAATCAATATTATATTATTTGGGTCCTTGGTTGAGATATGATGAAACTTACCTACTAATTAAAACACCTATATATATCTTGTTCAAAGAAAGCATAAACCCAAAAAAATCAAATCATCCCAAAATTAGTTAAGGCCCTTTTTTGTTGCCAATGGAAGGAGGAGTTAAAATGAATTTGCTGGTTTTCCTAGTTTTTGCAATGTTCATAATCATGGTAATCAAATGTCCACAAGTAGTTGAAGGTGCTATTGGCATAAATCTCAATCCATGTACTGTCCCAGCCTGTATAGAAGCATGTAAGAAAATCTTGAATGATAAGTTCAAAGATGCTTCTTGCTATGGTGGAAATAAGTTTTGCTTGTGTTTAGGATGATTTTCATAGTTATGTAAGAGTCCGTTTGGGGTCGTCAGGTCAGCCGATACATAAATAAAACGATGTGCAAATAATATTGGCATATGTATATTATGTCACTTCCAAATACTTTTTCGTGTGGTACTATATATGTTGAACACCTTTGTAATCTGGAGTAATGAATTTAGTTTCAAAAGACAAAAGAGAACACAAATTAAAATTTGTGAAAAAGTTGCCTAATAATTTTATTTAGTATTGTTTATTTCTCAAAATCAAATAAAACAAGTTTGAGGAGGTGATGTAGGGTTAATAACCAGATTTTTGCAAACTAAGTCATGCATCTGAAAATTTAATTTGAATTTTGTTGATTATACATTATTTTCCTGAAGGAATATCAAATCCCACCCTTTGATTGTATATCAATCCAACCAACAATCATGAAATTTAAAATTCGTATTGGGCTCCATGTTATTATATGGGCTTTGCTAAACAAATTGGGTTGGAATGAAGGCTAATCTTAGGGCCCAATTCAATAAGGAATGATAATGAATCAAAATGAATCAATGATTATGCAATTGTTGAAGGTTATATATCCAAAATGGGGTCGTAAGCCATCGCCCTTGAGACTATCTTCAGGACCAATCCTGATTGAGAGGCATTTGTAACCTAAGACATATTATCAGTAATACATTTGCATATATACATATTCAAGGGATAATGACATAAGTACCCTACTTTTTCCCAAAAATCTTTGAAGATACGCTTTCATCTTCCTTTCTTTACATCAAATACGCCTCCCTCCCTTTCTCCACAGCATATACGCCCCTTTTCTCTTTCTCACAACAGATATACTCCCTCCCTTCTCCACAACAGATACGCTCTCTTGTTTTCTCCACAAGATATATGCTCATTTGTTTTCTTCACAACAGACACCCTCAATCTTACCAGTTTCAGCATAGATCTCAAAAAACATGAACATCAAAATAGAAAAATACAGAATAAGAAGAAGAAAATAAATCCATCAACAATCATAAGAAAAATAAAAAGAAGAAGAACAAAGCAATATCACAATAAGAAGAAGAAGAAGAAGAAGAAGAAGAAATGCAAATAATAATAATAATAATAATAATAATAATAATAATAATAATAATAATAATAATAATAATAATAATATGATGATGAAGAAGAAGAAAAACAAACTAATTGTAGAAAATCACAACAAAAACCAGAAAAACAAAAACATTCAAAGTAAGCAACAACTTTTGTTTCATAATTGTTTCTTACCCATAAAGATTGTTTCATAATTGTTTCTTACTCATTTCAAAGACTATTATACATGCTTTTTTTAAACCTTCGTATTGAATTAGTGAATATTATATTGAGTTATTGATTTTTTTAAATCGACCTATCCACATTTTGCTGGTTTGGTACCTGACATTTCTGAGTTATCAATTTAGTACACATGCTTCACATTTTTATAAATTGGTATATATTCATTTTTAAGGACAAAAATGCCCCCAAGTTTTTAAATTTTTGTTAAAAAGTTAAGTTTTTATTAGAATTATTAAATTTAAAAAAAAAATTAATTAAGAAATAACTTATTATTATTTAATTTAAATTATTAATCTCTTATTGTATATAATAAAATAAATAAATCAATTACTTTTTAAATTTGATTAAAAAACTAATTAAAAATTAATATATTAATAAAAAAATTGCTATAGTTTTCTTATTTACTATCTTAATGTTTATTTTTAAATTATTTAATTTCATTTTAATTTTTAAAATTGGTTAACCAAACTAATTTTTTTATTAATTAAATTTTAATTTCTGTTTATTAATTTATGAATTTAATGTAATTAATTTTATTTTTTCTAAAAATTCATTAATATTTTTAGAAACTTCTTTTTATTTTTTATTAAATAAATTAATTAAAACTTTATTTGATTTTATAATTTAAATAAATATACTCAAAAATTTATTTGAGTATACTTATGTTTTCTTGAGCGCATTTTCGTCCTTAAAAGTGAATAAGTATCAATTTATAAAAAAAAAATGTGAAGTATGGGTACTAAATTGGTAGCTCAAAAATGTGAGGTATCAAACCATCAAAGTGCCTATAGATTCAGGTACTAAAATATCTATAACCCTATTATATTTCGTTTATGTTTCTCATACTTCATTTGCTATTAAATCCTATATAATTAATTACTAAACCACAAACATCATATTTCTAAATTCACAATATTATAATTATATCTGAACTTCTTCCTCAAATAATAAAATGAAACAAATATCAATATGCTGGAAAGGAAGAAAAAAATCAGTAAGAACACATAAGCAAGAATGGAAAAACAATCAAGTAGATCAAATTCTAAATTCACAACACTATATCTATGTCCATACTTGAACTTCTTCTTCAAATAATAAAGCAAAACATCAATACACTACAAAAGAAAAAAAAACTAATAAGAACACATAAACAAGAATGGAAAAATAAGGTTGTGATTGGATATGGAAGGATTTCCATTTTCGTTCCACTGGAGATTTTTTTAACCAAATATACAATTGTTTATGAAAATTTTCAGAAAATACACTATTCTCTCACTTTCACTTTTTCTAATTTTTTCTCTTACCAATTACATCTACACATTTTTTTCACAAAAAAACTAATCATTATTACAAATTTTCCCACAAATTTCACTAGTCACTCACTCACACATTTCTAGCTACCAATTATATCCAAATTTTTATTTTACTATTTTTAAATCAAATCAACTTTCATCATTACTTTTTCATCTTACTTCCAATCACACTCTCAAAATTCATCTTTTTCTTCCAATTTTTTTACCACTATTCTCTAGCAAAAGGAAAAATTTCAAAATGAAAACATATCTAATCGAATTCTAACATACTTAAAAAAAAAAAAGACTCAAAGAAGAAGCCAAAAACTCACCAAGACAAAGTAGGAGTGAAAACAAAATTGGACTAAAAATATTATAAAAAGCAAGCACACAAATAAATTATAAATTAAAATAACACACACACACACATACACACACACACACATATATATATATATATATATATATATATATATTATTTCACAACTGTTTCTAGCTTGTTCATAATTGTGTTCTAGGGTTAGTCTCCAAATCACCATCTAACGGATCTTATTCGTTAGATGGATCCAAATACCCGACCTGCGGTCAATCCGTCTATTGACCCGCACAACCACTAACACAACAACAACATCCATTTGCCGCTAACACTTTTTAGGAGGACTACTAATACTTTTTGGGAGGATCATTAATAGTTTTCACGAGAAATACGAAAAATACCTTTAATCGGAAAACCTAATACTTTTCAAAAAGATTATTAATACGTTTTAAAGAAACACTAGTACTTTTGCGGTGAAATCAATACTTTTAATAAGGACAACTAAAAAAGTTGCTCAAGGGTTACAAATACTTTATGGATTTCTAATACTTTTCAGAAGAAAAACTAATACTTTTGAGGGTTATCTAATATTAACGTCATTGTCTAATACTTTTCAAGGGTCAATTAATACATTTTAGGTGGATTACTAATACTTATGAGAAAAAAATCAATACTTTTTATGAGGGCTACCAAAAATATTATCAAGAAGATTACTAATATACTGATAAAAAAAAAAGAAGATTACTAATATTTTTCAGATGTATTAGGTACTAATACTTTTCAGGGGAAAAACTAATACTTTTAGCGGCCCCTAATATTACAAAAATGCCACTAGTCTGGAGATCTTATGACATCGACCCAAAATATTACAAAAATACCACTGATGCATGAAATTACATAAAAATCCGGACTGAGTTGAATCCGTCTAACGAAAAAAGATGGTCTATCCAAAGTTTTTGTCTTTTCTCTAATTGTTCCATAACAGAAAGACAGAGCTCAGTAATTATAGGCTCGAAAACAAAGTATGCTTTCTGAACAAAAGGCTTTGTAAGAGAAGATAAGTTGACCCAAGTTTTGTCTGCTTGTGAGAAGACGGAAGAGGAACTTTCTCGAATCGACGGGGCAGAGCTTTCCCAGGCGTATTTTCTTACGTGTGATCGGGCGAGTGAAACAAGGGATCAAAGCGTCAAGGCGCGAAGTCTTTAGGATCGGATGCCATTCTCCGGGTACATGATGCACTCGGTCCATCTTTCGGAGTAGGCGACATCCTTTAGTCTATTTTATGAAATCAAAGAAGAGTACCGAAATGCACTCAAAAGTCATTTTCCCCAAAAAGTGAATATTTTAAAAAAAAATCGATCCTCCCATTAGTCAAAACGAGCTAACGGAAGAGGAGCTAGCACACGATCAAAAAGCCCGCCAATTAGCGGGCGGGGATGACTTCGCCCGTTATGACAAAGCCGTAAATATGATGGCCCCATCCATCCTACCGGGCCATGAGGCTAGGCGGGCCGCCAACAAAAAATTAAAAACTATTTTTTTATGCATATTATTAATCTTAATGAATTAAATATAATAGCAGTGGACAAATATATATTTTAATAAATATTATATACACTTTTATAAGAGATTAAATAAAATATAAAATATCAATTATACTATTTTTTTTCTATTTCATCTTATTTCTTCTTCATTTTTTTTTCTTTTTTGGGTTGTGCGCCCCACTCTCCAAGCCCGCGACCCGATTGGCTAGCTGCCGTTTAAGCCCCTCTTGGCGGCCATTAAACACTTAAATCACCTCCTACCTTAAACTGGGCCGGATGGGTCAGGTCCATCACCTAACGGATCTGACTTATTTTGACAGCTCTACCTTCCATTACATAAATTCGAACCCAAGTTTATTCACCGAAGAATAATACGCACCACTCCACTAACCCCAACGGTTACAATAGAATCGCCTTTTACATTGCTAATCTCATGAACCTAAACAAGCGGTCACCATTTTCTGAATAAAATAACATGATCCCATCCGTTCAAAGGAGCGGGAAACCTACAAATGAATGAACCAGATCAGACTGAACCCAAAAGCCGACCATAAAAAATAAATAGAAAGAAAGAAGGTGGACTGTCATAAAACTGGTCACTGCCAATCCTCACACCACACAGTGTACCAAACACAGCAAAGCAAAGCAAAAAAAAAAAAAAAAAAAATGGCACCAAAAAGGAAATCAACAAACGCCAATGGCTCCGCCGCCGCCGTCGCCACCACCAGGATTACTCGGAGCTCCGCGCGCGGAGCTAACGTCACCGTGACTCCGCCTGCTGAACCACCAAAGATAAAGAAGGCCAAAACCACCACTCCCTCCTCCTCCGCCGCCGCCCCACCGTCTCCGGCGGAGAAAAAACCGGAGACTCTCGATGGTTCGAAGACTATTATCATCGAGCACTGCAAACAGTGCAACCAATTTAAGACAAGGGCTATTAAAGTGAAGAATGGGTTGGAGAAGGGTGTTTTGGGGGTCAACGTTCTGGTCAACCCTGAGAAGCCAAGGAGGGGCTGTTTCGAGATTCGCGAAGAAGGCGGGGGTATTTTCGTCAGTTTGCTGGATATGAAGAGGCCCTTTACACCAATGAAGGACTTGGACATGGATAAGGTCATTTCTGACATTGTTGAGAAACTTAGTTGATGATGATGGGGTTTGGGTTTTATTGGGTTTTGAAGGTTTATTAGAGTGGGCACTCATTTTGGTCAAGCTGGTTAAGGGTTTTTCAATCTTGATAAATCTTTTCAGCTTTTAGTTATCTTTCCATTTTGTTGTAGTAAAAATGTGGTATGCTATGTTTTGCAGTGCCTGCATCTTTCTTAAATGGAGTAATTTTATTAATTTGCAAGGGATTTTTGCATAGTTTATTTGTTCCTTAATCTACTATAATACAATGCTGCTCTTTTGTGCTTTGATATTTTGCTTTGCTCTTTGGAAGAATTTGGGTATTGCAATCTAGAATTGATTTTCATTCATGTTGCGTTTGAATGGAAGGATTTGAGTTTGAATTTGACGAGAATTTGTAAAAAGATTTCAAATGACTCCGTATAAGATGAATTTAAAATCCACCACAATTACTAAAAGATAGCTCAAAATAGGAGCTAAGGATTTGATATCCAATGAATTATGAGATTATCCAAACAAACTTGGTGGATTTGTTATTATAAGTTTGGAATTTTTAGCTTCAAATTCTTCCATCCAAATGCAATCTTGAATGATTGCTTTCTGAAATCTGATTCGACTCCTCCAAGCTCTTCCTTTCTGATGAACCAGGTGTTCAGTAGGGGTGACAGTTCATGTCATTGTGTTTGAGTTCGTATTGCATTATCATGTTTCCGTGTTATCTATCTTATTTGATCATAATTATGACAATAAGTGTAATTTGAACTACATTTACAATTTCGTGCTTCTGTGTGGTGTGTGTATCTTTTTGTGTCATTTCTCTTTATATTTCGTGTTTATAATTGTGTGTGTCACCCATTGCCACTTATAGTGTCTAGTGAAGTTCTTGTAACATGTTCTAGGGATGGATTGGAATATGCAAAATAGTGCCTTTCGTATCTTGAATTTGGAGTAATATCCTCTGTTTGCAATTGAATGAATCAAAATTGGTTTGTAGAGAAGGATTTGTCGCATAGTGTAAGATCAATATCAGGTTGAGACGTATGTTGAAAGGGCGAATGATCCGAGTTCGATCCCATATGAGTGTCCCTTCCCCAAATTCCCCCAAGTGTACTCAAAAAATAAAAAATATCAAGTTGGATGAACCCTCTTACGAGTTAATATTGATGTGCTTTCTGCTTTGCGCTTTCCTTGTTTTTTGAAGAGGGAAATCTCTTTATTGGTTCCATGTTAAATTGCAAATTTCGTCGTATAGTTACAGGGGTATGCAATAATGACCCAACATAAATCACGAGCGGCAAAGAGTTAATATCTCACTTATTAGAAGAGATAAGTAAGAAATAAATACTAGTAATTAAAATTTAAATGAGAAATATAGAAAGTGTTGTTTTTAATGTTGGACCACGTTTGGCCCAAGTTCCAAATGTATACCTCCATTTCTTTTTTTATTTTCATTATTCATTCATACTCTTTCTTGTCACTAAGATGATAGATTCATGGAATACTATATCTAGTATGTGGACCTTGAATATGTTTCCATTCTTCATCCAAACTAGGTGTAGATCCAAGCAAAATTGGCCCAACCCATATATAGGTGAGAATCTTGAGATGGGCTTCATTTTTAGAGGACTAAAAAGAACCATGTATATTTTGGCCCACCCAAACTACCAAAGCCCCACAGACCCGAACTACAATGGACCAAAAATTATGTGTTGAGTTGAGTTGGGCCACAAGAAATGCGATCGATGAAATTTCAAGCCAACCCAACCTCGACTTGGTCGAAATTGTTAGGAATTTTATTGTTTAGATTTTGATGAATGCCATGTAAAACTTAGAATAGAAAGTTGACACCCCAATTCTTGTTGTAAAATGCATTGTAATGAATAGAGCTGCCGAGTTAAGTCGCCTACGCCCTAACATGCAAAAGACAATCAAGACTGGAAGGAAGACTCGCGCGAGACAAATGAGTATGGCAAAAGAAAGAGTAGACGAACTCTATCAAGAAGCGGTGAGATGCAAATTTGAGTGGAGCATCACCAAGTCAACTCAAGAAAAGCCAGTCTCAAGTTGAAGTGACAAAGAGTCATCCATGATTGGAAGGTGACTCTAAGTCACCTGGGGAAAGCAAGGAAATGCAATCAGTCGAGATAATCGTAAAAAGAACCGTTGCCGAAATCAAGAGATTTACTTAAACAAGTAATATCTCCATACCACCTTTCTTGGAGTGCTCACCCCGAAGCGTGCAAAAGGAATGAATCAATGGAAGACTACACCTTGTCGAACTCCGAAAAGGTGAAAGAACAATTCATACGAGGAAACGGCAATTCCAAGAACTACAAGCCAACGATCGCAAAGTGACTTTCAAAAATAAGCTATCTCTTCAACAGCAAATTTTTTGAAAGTTCACTATAAAAGGCCGAGGAGTTTGTTTGAGAAATATAAGAATGACACACACGTGAGATATACAAAGACATTAGAAAAATCAAACATTCTCAATCCTCAAGCTACATTACAAAGTACATCAATCCAACACTCACCCGTGAAGGAAAGAGAACTTCAATCAGTTGAAGATGAAACTTTTGAAAACAAGGGGTCTACATTCCAGGAAGGATCAGTAGAAAGGTTCAAGTTGAACCAAGTCTTAAGCTTTTGGAGGGCTTCGTGATCAAATCCAAAGAGCTTGAGCAAGTGTGAGTCATGAATAACAAGACAAATTGTGTGAAGAAGGTTCGAGTCGTCGTTTGAGAAGCCACCGAGTGATCAAGGCGTCTCAGGCACGAGTCCCTAAGGATCAAGTCGGCCGTTGTGATCAAGACTTGTATCCGGATCGTTACCACTTTGTAAACCGATCATTACTTAGTGGATTCCTCCAGAGTTGGAGAAGAGAGGAGTAGAAGAATTACCCCATCTTCGAACCTCTATAAAAACTTTATCTTGTGTCATTTACATTTCAACATTTAAATTCCTCGCACTTTTAATCGCTTATATCTCACGATAAATTTGCTATCCATTTGATAATTTATAAGTACTAAATCAAGCTCTAAAATCTTGCTTAATCAAACTTAAGGGTGTTAAGTCTTCCAATAAAATAAAACTACAATTGAGTTAAATTATAGCCAACAAATTGAGTTACTCCATCAATGGCTCAAATTAATCATGTTGAGAGATTAACTCTACTGAGTGACTAATTCGATTGTCCATCAAGGACACAAACTGTGAATCAACTCAGAGATTTAAAAGGACTAAATCGAAAATTTGGTAAGGTTTATTCAACCCCCTTCTAAACCTTACACTTACACCCCTTGGGACCTACAAGTGGTATCGGAGCGGTTGGTTCATTGAACCCTCCGCACCGGTTAATTCGAACTAGATCTCCAAACTTTTCAAAGTCTACTTTAGTACTTAAACCTTCAAATTTTTTATTAAAAGTCATTATCATGGAAGCAAATTTGACACGCATCCCTATGTTCACTATCGAAGAATTTGATGATTGGAAAATTCGTATGCAGGCTCATCTATCAAAGATTACATGATGAGATGTGGATAGTGATAGAAGATGGGCCTCCGCAAATATTAAAGGTGAACACAATTTTATGCGAAGAGTTGCGGTGAAGAAGAAGAAGATGTTTCTCCTAGACCCGATCATGGTTGAAAAACCAAGAACTGAGTGGACAAATGATGACAGAAAAAAGGTACAACCTGGACAATGTAGCCAAGGACATCCTTTACAAAACCTTGGACAAAGCCATGTTCAACAAAGTCAAATCATGCAAAACGGCTAAAGAAATGCAGGACAAGTGACATTAATTTGTGAAGGCTCGTGAGCAAATCAAAGAAAACAAATTATCAAAGGCGGTACAAAAATTTGAAAACTTCAAAATGATCTTAGGAGAGAACCTGGATCAACTAGACGCTCGGTTTGAAATCACAAATGAGTCGTCTACACTTGGAAAGGAATATACACGAAGGAAATGTGTATGAAGATCCTAAAAAGTCTTCCACCGAATGGGAAATGAAGGTCATGGCACCGAGACACTCCATGGACCTATCAAAAACATCCAACCATGAGCTATTCTCGGATCTCAAAGCCTACAATTTGAGTGAGAAGGAAAGACCAGGAAGAGACAACAGTACCCAAAACAAATGCTCTAATTGTCAAAGATGGGAAGAGAGCCGAGGTCAAAGAGGCAATTGACCCGGAAAAATAGCCACGATGGTTAAAAGATTTAACAAGTTCTTTAACAAGAACTACAAGAGAGAAAGGGCTAATCTTCCGGAAAGACACTCGGCTCCTCCAAATCAAGGGAAGATAGGCCAACAAAGAGAACAAATCATCAAAAAGTTGAGTATCAAAGGGTGACAATCCAAGAATGGAAAGAGTGGTCAAAAGGTTGAATATCTATCTTTGAATCTGAGACAACCAGTCACTATGCCATTATCGATCGTCCATATCCTGTAGTCAACAAATACAGAGATGAAGAAGAAAGGAAGGTCTTGAGAGAAAGAAGAAAGAAAGGAAAAAGGCAATGATGGTCTGCAGAGATCAAAAAAAAGTCAAGAGAGACAATGATTCGAGAGCAATGAAGGTGACTACTCAAGTGACTCTGAAGAAGAAGCCCGATCCGCTTGATGGCCAAAGAACAAGATCAAGAAGATGAGGTACAATCTAACTCAACAAACTCGACACTAGTGATAGTGATCGTGACACACTTACTTCATCACCTATCGATCTTTATGATTCATTAAGCAAAATGATGAAAGATTTTGAGCACATCAAATCCTCACACACACTATTGAATGAGGAAAACAAATTTACTCAAAAGTCAAAACTCAAAGTGACTAAGGAGCCGAGAACTCTAAGTCAAATAGTCATGAAAATGAAAGTTTAAAGGCCGAAAAATGCTAAATTAGTAGCGAAATTGCCGCTATAGAAAAAAGGAGAATGACCTCAAGAATGTTATTGCCTCATTCACTAAGGCATCTAAATCATTGGATGATCTTATTATGAGTCAAAGAGAATGTGGAGACAAGACAGCTTAGGATTTAATTCCTCTCGTGCCATGTCAAACCTCAAGAGTAATTTTGGAAAAAGGATCTTCAAGTCATGAAGAGTCCGAAAATCCAAAACTCTAAATGTTGCACACACATTCACTCCAAAGCACAACACTAGGCAAACCGGCCTTGGTTACAAAGGAAAAGGAAAACAACCCGATTGAGTGTCTTTGAAAGGATGATGAGCGAGGTTCAAATTAGTCCTCAAAGAAACTCCAAACAGAAAATACTCTGTAAAGAAAGAAGCGAGAACTACCAAAAATCCCGAAAAAACCCATAAAAGAAATACATATGATGGGGATGGTAGAAAATATCCAAGCCAAACCGATTGGAATAATGTGAACTATCGACGGACTTATGGAATATAAGCCCAAATGGCAAAGGCCTAGAACTCAAAGAAAGGCCATTCCAAAAGCATAAGAGCTTTCATCAAAGACACATATGCACCTAGGCACTACACTCAAAGACACCACAATTACCCAAGGAAGGCAATTGCTAAAACACATATGCAGGCATACAGACAAAAGAGACAATTTGTATGAACCTAGAATCCCCAAGCAATTTGCCAGGATTAATTATGATTATGGCACCGATAGATGGCAACCCCTTAGAGTCAAATCATTTGGCTATAGGTTGGTTGGATCATCTTACAATTCTAACCCCTCAGGACCTGACAAGTATGGGTACCTAAAACTTAATTTCCTTGATTGCGGGTTGAAGCAGTGAGTGCGAGGAACCTGGTACATGGATAGTGGTCATTCCGGACATATGACAGAAATAAGAGAAATCATCAAAATTCAAGGAAGTCAAAGGAGCAAAAGTCATATTTGGGGAAATGAAGCTCTGGTGAAATAAGAGGCATTGGATCCATCAAGAGGAATGGATTAGAAATCACATATGTTGCATATGTTGAAGGACTCAACTTCAACTTACGAGTATCGATCACCGGTGACAAGGGCTACAATGTTGGATTCAACATGGGTATATGCCAAATCAAAGAAATTGAATCAAATGAAGTGGTGCTTTGCAAGGATGTAGACAGAAAAATATGTATGTAGTGGATTGGTCAACCGCAACACCCAACACATGTCTACTTAGCAAAGAGTACAATGAATCAAGTTGGTGTGGCACAAAAAAGTCGAGTCACCAATTTCAAAACACTTAACAAGTCGGCAAGAAGTCATCTTGTAGAAGGACTTCCGGACTCAATATACAAGAAGGAGAGTATATGTGATGCATGTCGGAAGGAAAGCAAATCAAGTCGTCGTCATTCAAAGAAAAGACATGCCCATCCTCAACAAGAATATTGCATCTACTCCATATGGATCTATTTGGCCCAATGGAACCAGCCAAAGATAAGCGGAAAGAAATACACCTTGGTGGTAGTAGATGACTACTCAAGATATACATGGACAATATTCATGTGCAAGAAGAAAGAAACTCTACAAAAACTACCACAAATTGAAGAGGATTCAAAATGAGAAGAGTCAAACCATTATCAAAATAAGATCGGATAGAGGAACCGAGTTTGTCAATGGAATAATAACTCGATGTATTGTATTGAGAATGGTATTGGTCATGAACTATCAAGCAGAAGGACTCCACAAAGAATGGAGTTGCGAGAAAGAAAGAACCCCACAAAGAAGCGGCGTAGACCATGTTAGGTCAAGCGGGGTTACCAAAAAGATTTTGGGTCAAGCAATCAACACAACCTACTACACCCAAAACAGATGTATGATAAATAGACAAATGACAAAGACTCCCTATGAGATCTGGACTTGAAGAAACCAAGTGTTGCATATTTGTAATATTTGGATGTAAATGCTTCATCCACAACAATGGCAAAGACAACCTAAAGGCTTTTGATGCTAAAGTCGATGAGGTATCTTCTTAGGATACTCACCGAAAGCAAAGCCTACGGATACTCAACAAAAGAACTATGGTTACGAGGAATCCATTCATGTAGTATTTCGATGAGCCAAATGTAAATGGAGAAGACATTGAAGAGTCAATGATAAGTCAATCATCCAACCATACGTAAGAGTCCCTATCTTGTTGAAGCTTTGCCGAATTATCAATTCGTAAGAAAATGAGATAGCCGAATCTCAAAAACAGTTGGAAAATTTGCGGCTAAGTGATAACGAGAGTCGACCACACCAACACAAAATTGCAAGTCGATCAATCCAACTAACTTACTCCAACCTGATGTAAGATGGGCTGAGAGACCATCCACGAGAACTTGTCATTGGAGATATAAGAGAAGGTGTCAAAACAAGATCGAACTCAACAAGAAGCCATGTTCACATGCTTCATCTCGCAAATAGAGCCCAAAGATGTGTCACAAGCATTGGACGACACACATGGATTCAAGCTATGCAAGAAGAGTGAATCGGTTTGAGAGAAATAAAGTATGGGAATTAGTGCAAAGACCCATACATCAAAATGTTATTGGAACCAAATGGGTGTTCGAAACAAGATGAACGAGGAAGGTTACTGTGGTAAGAAACAAAAAAGACTAGTAGCCAAAGGATATTGCCAAGAAGAAGGGATAGATTTTGATGAAACATTTGCCTCAGAAAGATTGGAAGCTATAAGGATGTTTCTTGCCTATCAGACTCACAAGAATTTCATTGTATATCGGATGAATGTAAAAAGTGCATTCCTAAATGGTTTATTGGAAGAAGAAGTGTATGTTGAACAACCTCCGGATTTGAGCGAGAAGACTCTTGGAGACAAGGTATACCAACTCAAGAAAGCCTTGTATGGATTGAAACAGGCACCCGAGCATGTGAAACAAAAGAATGGAACCTTCATAAGTCAAACAAAATACACCGAGACTTAATGAAGAAGTTTGGTATGGAGGAGAAGTCTTCCGTAAAAATACCAATGAACACATCACCAAAATGGACATGGATGCAGATGGCAAGCCTGTAGATCAAACAAGATACGAGCACTTATTGGATCATTGCTCTATCTCACAAAGAAGCGGCGGACATCACCTTTCTTTGTAGGTGTATGTGCAAGATTTCAATCTGCTCCAAAAGAGAGCCATATGACAAAGAACTAAGAGAATGTTGAGATACTTGAAAGGAAGCCAAGAAGTAGGCCTATGGTATCCAAGGAAGGTGGATTCAAGCTAATTGGCTATTCGATTCCACTATCTTTGGATGCAGAGTGGGCCGACAAGAAGAGCACTTCGTGCACATGTCAAATGCTAGGAAAGACTAATTTCCTGGTTTAGCAAGAAGCAAAACTCAATAGCCACCTCTACAAATGAGAGCGGAAATACATAGCGGGCAAAATGTTGTTGCCCAAGTCCTATGGATGAGACAAAGAATGAAAGACTATGAAGTTGAAGAAAAAGAAATTCCAATCATGTGTGATAACACAAGTGCCATTGCAATCACTCAAAATCCTATGTTGCACTCAAGAACAAAACATATTGATGTCGATATCACTTCATAAGAGATCATGTTGAAAAGAAGGACATTATATTGAATATATCTCAACCGATAAACAACTAGTTGACATCTTCACAAAACCATTATGTGAGTCAAGATTTGAAGAACTCAAACATGAGTTGGGGTTAATTGGTGAATGTGACACTCGGGCCAATTACGAAGAGAAATGGAACAGAAAAGGGGGAAAAGGAGTCGAAAAATGTAAATCACCAAGAAATCACCAGATCGGAAAGCGGCTACACCGAAGTCATAGATTTGGTCGCTAAGAGAATCGTGAGAAGTAGAGTTAAATCGGCTAAGAGATAAGCTGAATAACTTATGAGCAAAGTGACAAAAACGCGTCGTTTTGACTAAGCGGGAATGTTTTAAGGAATACGTCAAAGATAATGATGATGTGTACGGACATAAAAAGCCGCACACCAAGCTTATGATTGGATATAAATCTTTCAGCCGCATTAAATACGAGACATGAAATGCTCAATAGGCGTGCGAAAATCCAAGCCGTTGATTTCGATCACATTTCAAAACCACCCGCACGCCCTTTCATAAACCATATTTAAACCATTTTAAATCTGTTTCTCTCTCACACTTCTAAAAACTGTTCATCTCTTTCTCTCAAAAGCAAAGCGAATACTCTCGAAACCCTATCAACCCTCAAATCAATTTCTCGAGTTTTCCTTGATATAATCCTGAGAAATGGCACCAACTTATGACTTTACCAAGTTAGGAAAGCAAATCCACACCGGTTCGACGGTGGATTTTGACGAATGGTGAAGCGAGTCCGACGACACCCTGGTGAAGAAAATCGTTGAGAAGTTGGAAACGCCCCGGACTAAAACCGTTTCTAACGTTAGAATATCCGATGACCTATGTGGAGGAGGTCGCATACCCTTCGTGAATGCTTTGAGATTCACGATGAGGGAATCAAGTCATCCTTCACGCGAAAGCGGTGACTATCACGCCAAGGATTTGGTGAACATTGCTCACTACCCGGGAGCATCCGAGATTAAAGAAAGATGTAAACTTGGGCGACGCATGGAAAGAAATAGCCAAGTCCGACTTTCTTTGATAAAATAGTATACACAACAAACAAGAGATCTGGGCTGAAGGAGGACTATCACAAGTTGTTGGACATAGTTGCCAAATGTATCGACATCAAATTTGGCGCGCTTTGACCAATCACAAAGGCAAAGCTGATTGTAATGGCCGCAATCATCGCAGAAAAGAAGATAAATCATGGCTGTGTTTGTCTACAAAGAAGACTCTGCGCGAACGGGAACAAGTCCTTCAAAGAAGATGGTTCATTTGGAGGATCCCTAGGATATGGTCCGTGATTGGCGGCTATCGGAGGTGAAAGGAGTCCTCTTAGACATGGGAAGGCATTCCATGTTAACAAGAGGATGTTGAGCAAACCTCTCTGCGGCGCACTGAAGAAGAGAGCTTACGCCAAGAGAGTCGACACTGGGAGGGGGAATCACCACCAAGATACAACCGTTTCCTCTCCAAAGAAGAAAAGCCCCCTGGCAATGCCAAAAGCCCACGCCCTGCAGCTAAGAAAACCAAACATGCTCCCGCCCGCAGCGAGTCACTGCCCAGCAGCCGTGTCTCCCGCCCGCAGCAGCGGTCGAGAAGGACTCACAAATACCTTCTCCGATCGTCAAGAAGAGGAGAACCGACAAGCCAAGACGGCCGACTCCTCGAAAAAGACACCAAGACCGGCCCCAGCCGCCAAGACTCGAGAGGACAACATCTCGAACTGAAATTCCCCTGGTACAAACCAGGAGACGAAGAAGAATCGTCAGCGATCCAATCGAGAAACCAACTGAAGCCGGTCGATTCTCGGCCAAAGACAAATATCGAGACTACCGGAGAAGTAGAGTCTCGGATGTAGTTGATAAAGCGACCAAAGTCTCAAGGCGAAGGCGTCAGCAGAGAGGCAACTGAAGACACACCAGTAGCTCACACAAAAAGCACAAGAAGAACCTGCGGAGCGGATAGTGATGTAATGATTCTATCTCCACCTTACCCGGACATCCAAAATCGTCTGCGTGAGTGGAGGAAATGGAAGTTGAGCAAGTCGAGAACAGTTCCAACGGCTTTGAGTTCATAGAAGAAGAAGAATCGCTAAATTTCCTCGGATTAACTCATCGCTCCTGTACTCTGTATGAAGACAATCGCACGGACATCCTGCAGATCTACAAGGACGGGGAGAGAAAAAGCAAGTTTGAAGAAGCCGAAGCACATGAGAAGGCAAGATCATCGCCTCTATCTCCCGCACCACAGAACACACATCCTCTCCTTGATGTCTTCTCCGATGGTGACGAGGAACCGGAGAATCTTTGCCACGTAAAGAGTTGCAAATGCAGCAAAGCATTGCACGAGTCAAGAATCCTTCACAAGCAAAGACTAATGGAGGGACCAGAGAGTCCTCCGAACACACTGAAATCGATCCAATGGGAGTGGTTCAACAAATAGCCACTGTTGTTGCCGCTTACCACTTCCCCACTCACTCGGAAGAAGAAGCAATAAGGGAGATGGCGATGAAAGCTGGGCTAGTGGGGACCCCGAGCCAACCCCTATTGAAGGTGTGCTACCACCGCCTCAACTACTGAACAATCAATCGAAACAAATGGGAGTTTGGAGACGAGTGACCCATTCAAGTCACTCACCGGTGCGCCACCGAGGGGGAAACTCCTCCACCGCAGCAAGGGTCGGAGGATCTTTGCAGATGACTCCACAACGAATCAAGGAGGCGAAGAAGAGAAATTACAATCACAAGAAGAACATCAAGTTGCCATCAACGAAGCTCGAGAAATTGAAACTATCTCACTGAGGTGCCAACCGCTCGAAGGCTAATGACGCTGCGATGCGATCGAGGCACGAGGAAGGAACAACCCCGGGAGTTAACACTGGCGATGAAAGTGCAATCCATGGGGTTGAGACTCCTATGGATGCCATCGTAGAAGACCACTAAGACAGTACTGACACCGTCGAAAGGAGGACGAGTGCCTCGGCAGCAAAGAGAGACCGCCGAGGTAATGAAGGCCCACGGGAGGTTGAGACTTCCCGGGGTAAAGAAGCAAGTAGAGAACATCCCTCCTACTATCATCGACCCATCCGAGAAGGAGATCAGCGCACTTCATGATTCCCAGACAACCCCGATGTCACTTTTCCGGATCGGAAGGCGAAGAAGAAGGTCGAGTCATCCCCATGACAAATCAAAAAGACTCACCATGGTGTTCCAAGCACGAGCAAGTCCGATCCCAAGACTACTCGTCAAACTTTTAACTTTGATGATGAGCCACCATCGAAATCTCATCATCGTCCGATGACGCTTCGATAAGGCCCGAGGACCAGTCTGAAATGGAAAAATTAGTCGAGACCAACGAAGCTGTTAAGACAAAAAGGCTCAAGCAAGCCGGGTCCACTTCACAACAAGACCCGGCTCAACAAGAGACCATCACGCATGCTGCAGCAGGATCGATTCCCAAAAGAACGCCCGCGCACCACTCATCATCAAACAGATCCCGGTTGGCGGTGATGAATCCTTCGTGAGAGTCTTTTCCTTTTTCACCGGAAATACCGGAACTCCACGAAGAGTCGAAAAACGAACAAGCACGCTATCATCGGACCACCTCCTGTTTTTCACTCGAGGCACCATTGTTCCAAATTTTGATTTTGATTTGTATGGCCATCACCGCAATGAAGAATCACCAAGTTCGAGAAGTGTTCAAGGCACTCTTTGCTTGAGGTTGAACGGATGGAGAGGCATCGAGCCTCTTTAGACATGCGACCGACAACAGAGATGCCAACCTTACGGCCGACTTGAGAGGCATCACGGTCGATAAGGAATGGTGGCAACAAAGAATCAATGCGTGTGTGAACAATTGAGATACTTGACTTTGTTCAACAAGTCGGTGTGGAGAGTGAAAATGCCGATGCAAAAACGGCCGAGAGAACACATTGAGCATATGCATGAAGCTCACCGCACCGAAATCAAAATTTGCTGCGTGAGCAAAATACAAATGATCTACAATGGTTGGAAGAACACATGACAAGAAAATTCACCTCCCTCATGGCCGAGATGAGATGAAGCCGATTTCAAACAGAATCCAACGCTACTCGATCCGAATTCCGTCTTTGCATACAACGCATCGAGACTTGAAGCGAAACTCAACCATCAAATAGAGCTCGATTTCATGCTTGCCAAGATGTTCCTGGGTTCCTCTATCCTTTGATGATGCCAAAAAGGGGGAAGAGGAATACCTTAAAGCAAACAAAATCTGTTTGAAAAGAAAGGAAAGCGGTTGAGAAGGAAAATCACCGAGGAAATTTTGAAACAAAAGAAAGGAAAATCTGCTTTGAGGGGAAGGATCAAAAAATATGACCTTGATGATTGCACAAACCCCTCAACAGGTCCTCATCACAAATGACATTATAAGCGAAACTCCCCGTGACTCGCCACTCCAACACTCTGTTGTATCTATGGTCGAGAAGAAAAATCAATTGAAGCGAGGGGATGAAGGAAGTGGAAGGAAGAATGGATGCGAGTTATGAACATCTTGAAAGAACACGGAGGCATTCCAAAGAGAGCAGAGACACGTATGCCATTTCGATGTCGGAGACAGAGCCACGATCGTTGACGAATTCAAAACGCTCGAATCCGAAGGATATTTTGCAAATATGTCCATGGCTCAAGCTTGGACTTATCTTGGGAAAAGGGTCTCACGTTATGTGAAGAAGGCGACAGACGCGAGACTTCCGATCACTCTGCTTGGTCACTCTCTGCTAGTCACTCACCGGGAAGAAAGACCCCAGACAAAGATACGCCCCAGGAGGTAGAGGAAGAAGCGATAGTGGAGGAAGAAGCTTGGACCTGGGCCTCCGCCAAGAATATTGAATCACGTAGATCCGGGAAAGAAAGGAGGGATCTACTGGGCTGGGCTTGACCAAGTGGCAAATTTAAAAGTGGCTAAAACTAACGCTGAGTATGCAAAAAGATTAGAAGAAGAAAACAAGAGACAAACTCAGCTATGGCAGGAGAGACAGGAAAGATTAAGAAAAGATGAAGCTGCCAGGAAGGCATATGAAAAGAAAAAGAAGGCAGCTGACGACGAGAAGAAGAGAAGAAGAGAAGAAGATGCTGAACAAGATGAAAGAAGGAGACAGCGAAGGAGATGAAGTGTTGCTGTCCAACCCTTCGTGTATTTTATTATGTAAATACATACAATGTAAGTCTTCTGTAATAAAGCTATAAACTCTTTATCTTTTTTTTTGTGAAGACAATTATATACTCTGATACACCTTGTAAACAGTTGTGTTAAGTACAAGAATGATATGATCAATAAAAAGATTGATTCTCAAGCATACATTCTATGTCAATACACTATCTGTATGTATCTTTGTTATTTGCATCTTTGTATGGTTTAAGTTTTGGCATCATCAAAAAGGGGGAAATTGTTAGGAATTTTATTGTTTAGATTTTGATGAATGCCATGTAAAACTTAGAATAGAAAGTTGGCACCCCAATTCTTGTTGTAAAATGCATTGTAATGAATAGAGTGCCAAGCCGAGTTAAGTCGGCCTACGCCCTAACATGCAAGAAGACAAATCAAGATCGGAAGGAAGACTCCTGCGAGACAGTGAGTATGGCAAAGAAGAGTAGACGAACTCTATCAAGAAGCGGTGAGATGCGGTGAGTGGAGCATCATCAAGTGAACTCAAGAAAAGCCAAGTCTCAAGTTGAAGTGATGAAGAGTCATCCAATGATTGGAAGTCGACTCTAAGTCACCTGGGAAAGCAAGGAAATGCGATCAAGTCGAGATAATCAGTAAAAGAACCGTTGCCGAATCAAGAGATTTACTTAAACAAGTAATATCTCCATACCACCTTTCTTGGAGTGCTCACCCGAGAAGCGTGCAAAAGGAATGAACCAATGGGAAGCACTACACCGTGTCGAACTCCGAAAGGTGAAAGAACAATTCATACGAGAAACGGCAATTCCAAGAATCGCAAGCCAACGATCAAAGTGACTTTAAAAAATAAGCCTATCTCTTCAACGGGCAATTTTTTTGAAAGTTCACTATAAAAGGCCGAGGAGTTTGTTTGAGAAATATAAGAATGACACACACGTGAGATATACAAGCACATTAGAAAAATCAAACATTCTCAATCCTCAAGCCTACATTACGAAGTACATCAATCCAACACTCACCCGTGAAGGAAAGAGAACTTCAATCGGTTGAAGAGGAAACTTTTGAAAACAAGGGGTCTACATTCCGGAAGATCAGAGAAAGGTTCAAGGTTGAACCAAGTCTTAAGCTTTTGGAGGGCTTCGTGATCAAATCCAAAGAGCTTGAGCAAGTGAGTCAGAGTAACAAAGCGCAAAACTTTGCCCTGTGAAGAAGGCGAGTCGCACTGAGAAGCCGGTGAGTGATCAAGCGTCTCAGGATCGAGTCCCTAAGGATCAAGTCATTTTGTTGTGATCAAGACTTGTATCTGGATTTACCACTTTGTAAACCGATCATTACTTAGTGGATTCCTCCAGGAGTTGGAGAAGAGAGGAGTAGAAGAATTACCCCATCTTCGAACCTCTATAAAAACTTTATGTGTCATTTACATTTCAAAGATTTAAATTCCCGCACTTTTAATCGCTTATATCTCACGATAAATTTGCTATCTATTTGATAATTTATAAGTACTAAATCAAGCTCTAAAATCTTGCTTAATCAAACTTAAGGGTGTTAAGTCTTCCAATAAAAAATAAAACCACAAATTGAGTTAAATTATAGCCAACAAATGAGTTACTCCATCAACACTCAAATTGAATCATTGAGAGATTAACTCTCTTGAGTGACTAATTCGACCGTCCATCAAGGACACAAATGTGTAGAATCAACTCAGAGATTTAAAAGGACTAAATCGAAAATTTGGTAAGGTTTATTCAACCCCCCTCTAAACCTTACACTTACACCCTTGGGACCTACAGGGGCTCGAGTTGGGTCGGGCCAACACATTGCGAACTCTAACTAGGTGGCCAGAAAATGTAGACACATGGATTTTTATGTCAAAATTTTCTAATTTTCGGCGAACAAATGACTGAAACCGAGAATTTATGAAAATTAAGAGACTTTTTTTTCTCTTGCAAATCATGACTTTGACATGATCATTATTGCCCAACTCCCTATAGCTAAGGAATAAAACTTGCATTTTAGTCATTGGCATCATATCCCAAACATGTGAACATGTAAAACTAGTATTGTAAAAATGGGCTTAAGCAGCCCTAGGCCGAGGCCATTATGTTCAATAAATTGCATCGGCCAATAACCAAGCATTGACGGTCAAAAATCAAGCGTATGCACCAAAAATCAGCCAAAAGTAAATTAAATAAAAAATAGAAAAAAATATTATTGTTCCTAGGTGCTAGTTGTAGACTTAATTGGCGTCTATTGATTTACACTTGAGTAGGTTGTAGACTCAATTACTTTTTCAAAGAAATTTTCAAATTTCCAAAGAACAGAGGATTGAAATTGAGAGTTTTTGAAAATTATGAGATTTATTTAGCAAATCGTGATTTGTGGAGAAGCGTTATTGCCAAATCTTTGTAGCTACATGACTACAATTCCAATTTGGCCATTAGTACCATATTCCAAACATGTGGAGAGGTAAATCGAATATTGTGAAAATCGCCCAGAGCCATCAATCTGCCTAGGCGCTTGCTTATGAGGCCAAAATTGACCACAAATAAATTAAAATAAAGACATCAAAAAGGTAGTATTATTCTTAGGCATCCTATTAGCGCCTAACAATTTTCGTAAAACTTTAATTAGTCTAAACCGCACAATGTACTTTGAAATGGGCCTTCGAACCCAAAGATTAGTGAACAAGTAAAATAAAACGAATGGTTTTATGTATATAATTCTTAAAGCACCAATTCGTTGCTTTAGAATATGGGCAAAATTCCAGAAAATACTCACTTTTTGCAAAAATTACTTTCGTACACTCAATTGACTTTGTACGCTTTTTTTTTTACTTTTGTACACCTAGGGGTATTTTTTTTGACTTTTAACGATTTACTATTTTCTCTCTCCATCTTTCTGTTACAGAATAATTAAAAACAATTATAAAACAAGCTAGAAACAGTTGTGAAACAATATATATACATTATTTTAATTTATAATTTATTTGTGATTTTACTTTTTTTATAATATTTTTTAAATCCAATTTTGTTTTCACACCCTATACTATCTTGATGAGTTTTTGGCTTCTTTTTTGAGTCTATTTTTTTAACTATATTGTTTTTCCTTTCGTGTTTATGTGTTCTTATTGTTTTTTTCTTTTGTAGTATATTGATGTTTTGCCTTATTATTTGAGGAAGAAGTTCAAGTATGGACATAGATAGTGTTGTGAGTTTAGAATTTGATGTATTTGGTTGTTTTTTTCATTCTTGATTATGTGTTCTTACTATTTTTTTCTTCCTTTGCAAAAAGATATTGATGTTTTGTTTCATTTTTTATTTGATGAAAAAGTTCAATATAATTATAATATTGTGAATTTAGAAATATGATGTGTGTAGTTCACTAATTAATTATATAGGTTTGAAAAACAAAGAAGTATGAGAAACATAAAAGAAATATAAGATTCACTAATTCAATACTAGGATTAAAAAAACATGCGTAATAGTGCTGAAATGAGTAAGAAACAATCTTGATAGGTAAGAAATAATTATGAAACAATCTTGAAACATGTTTGAATCATGTTCAAAACATGTTTAAAAAAACTTTAAATTTAAAAAAAAAAAGTTACAAATTTGTATGAGCAAAACACGTTTGAAACATGTTCAAATTAACTCTGAAACAATCAGTTGAAGAAACTAACAAAAATGACCGGATTTAGTTGTAACCATCAATTTTAATGCGTCTCAGATCAAAAGTTGTTGCTTACTTTGAATATTTTTGTTTTTCTGGTTTCTTCTATGATTTTCTAAAACTAGTTTGTTTCTTCTTCTTCTTATTTGCCGCAATTCTTCTTATTCTACTACTTCTTTTTAGTCTTGCTATTTTGCTTTGTTCTTATTCCTCGTTGTATTTTTCTTATGATTGTTGCTGGATTTGTTTTCTTCTTCTTATTCTGTATTTTTTTGTTTTGTTGTTCATATTTTTTGAGATCTATGTTGAAGCTGATAAGATGGAGGGTGTCTGCTGTGAAGAAAACAGAGGATCATATATATTATGGAGAAAACAGGGGAGCTATCTGCTGTGAAGAAGAGAGGGAACGTATCTACTGTGAGAAAGAGAAAATGGGCGTATCGATTGTGAAGAAAGAGAGATGAAGTGTATTTTTTGTGATGAAAGGAAGATGAGAGCGTATCTTCAAGGATTTTTAGGAAAAGTAGGGTAGTTGTGTCATTATCACATAAAAATATTCATTTAGACTTATATATTATGCAGGGTGGTCTCTTGTGAGTCCGTTTCAGGGATTTAAATCCATGTAACGGAGCTCCACATGGTCCCCTTTCTTTCTCTCTCCTACGCTTCCTCCCTATCCTCTCGGTGGTCCCCCTCCCCTCTTTCTCCTCATTTCCTCGTATAAGTTCTCATGGTTCTCCCTTTCTCTTTACACGCAAGTTTTACATACAAAAATCTCACAGAAATACAATATTTTTCATAAAAATTTATACTTTTTTAGAATATAATTTATACTTTTATAATAAAAAGTAATATTTGTCACGCCCAACGCGACGTGATTTACGATCAATTACTTAAATAGAAATAATTCAATAGTCTAAACCAATGATACAAAACTCAAGTGAAATAGAGTCTAATGCGTGGAATAAAATACACACAAAGATTTAATTACATCTCAAGGTCCGACAATAACCAAATACAATTCATCAAAATATCCGAATTTAAACTTACAAAAGTAGTCCAAACTAAAACGAACGAAGGAGTTCAACAATAACAAAAGCAAAAGAAAATATCGCTCGACATCAATGATTATAGGAACTAAGACGACAAAGTGAGCACATGATTCATCCGTGGTAGGTTCGACGTCTTCAATGTACTCCTCATCTAAAGGTTAGAAAACAGGAGGAGATGAGACAAAAATCTCAGTGGATGGGGTGATCGTGTGAGAGTGTGGCGATGTATATAGTTAATGCGAAAAAACGGTTGTATGAAAATGCGTGAGGTATGATGCATGTTTTCACACATAGTCCACAAACGTCGTGATAAATATATATTAAGTAATATACTTATACAGTTTAAGAAATAGTTCGTGGTCACACAAGCACTATGATTCAGGCAAGATAGGTAGGATTGCGTACTGAGTGTAACGCCAATCCTATGCAAACGAGTAAAGGTTGCGTCACGATTTGTAGCGCCAACCAATGCAATACAAGTAAAGTAGATTCTAAATGCGGTTTGTAGCGCCAACCAATCGTTCCTATTAACTCCTGAATCGTGTGGATCAGACAACGATTCCTTCATTCTTCCTTGTAACTCACCGTTCAAGATGGTCCAAGACCTGTCACTTTATCGCTCCATAGGCAAAGACAAAATCCACATTGGAGCTTGCAAGGCTCGTATTCGTCATGATCATGATTATACCTCAAGTACTACGACCCGCTTCCCTTGGACAAACTCCATCCCTCAGTTGCGGGATTAGGACGATGGGGCCAGAGAGTGGAATAGCAGACGAGCTGCCCGGTCCCATCCCCGACATATCCATTCCGACTGTGAGCTCGACACACCAAGTTGACTCAAGCAGGAATTAAATACACGTTCATGAAGTCAACCATGCAATCGAGTATTATTGATTCAGGGAAGCAGTTCAGGAAAAGTTTTCGAAAATTACGAGTGGCAATTATGGCGTTGGTGGAGTTATTTGGATGAAGATGATTATCGGGAGGATAAGAAATCTTCGATATCTTGAAATATTAGGTGGAACATAAGTCCCGTTATAGATTCGAGATTGCAAGACGAAAAGTTGCCCGTGATCGCGTATTAATCGGTCAAGACGATCCGATAATTCGGAGATTTTGAGAAAATAAAATATTTTAATCAATAATTAAAGTCAGAGGGTCCAGGGCTGTTTTATTTAAAAGAAGAATAATTCGAGTTAGGTTCTTGTAAAACGAAAATTTTCAATTTGCCCCGTTTTGTAAAAACCAATTCTTTTGGGGTTAAAAATTGAATAAATAAATGTTCCGACCTTGAAAAATTATGAGGTCAGTTCCTAAATTCTCTAAATTGTTCAAAGATTCAGGTTTTTAAAGTTTTGAGGTCGAGTTTTTATAAAATTCTCACATTAACCACAAATTTGTTAAAATTGTCATTTCGGTCCCTAAGTTTAAAATAATTGGAACTCACAACCCGGAAGGGATTTTAATGTGATCCCAGTTGGAAAATGTCACTAAGGTCAGTGGGATATTGGGACAAAAACAGTTTTAAAAAGAAATAAGTATAGGCCCCTTAACTTTTAAAAATCTCATTTTTGTCCCATTTTAAAATAATTGCCTTTAAGGCTTTTAGGGGTCCGATTGTTATGAAATTTGAACATTGGGTCCAAAATATCATTATGTTATAGTTAAATTAGTATTTCCAGGTGCATGGACTGCATAAGTCCTGGAAATTTCATTTTGGTCCTCAATTTTAATCTTTTACAATTTGGTCCCTCAAGTTTTATAAAATTACTTTCCAAGCTCTAAACACTTGGATTTTTGGAATACACTTAAAATATGTTATTTCCAGTCCCTTAAGAGTAAAATTTCAAAATTTAAAAATAGGGCCTGGTACAGTTTCGAAAATTGCAAAATAGCCCTTAAACTTCTAAAATTTTACAATCTAGTCCTTGGGCTTTTAAAGGTTGATTTTATTTATCTAAAAACTCTTAAAACTTTATTAAAATGTCCAAACATCATTTTTGAACCTGAGTACAGTCCCAAAACTTGAAAATTACAGAGGGGTCCCTTAAGTTTTATTTTCTTGCAATTAAGTCCACCAACTTTCCATTTTTGCATTTTAAGTCCACAAATTGAAATTTAATCAATTATGCTCGACTTTTCCAGGTTATAAGTCATACAAAACATAGATTTCAAGAGTCATACACATACATGACCATCTCATACAAGAATTCATCAAATATAACAATAAAGTGTACATGTATGCCCTAATTTTCGATAAATCGCATTTTTTAGAAACACTTGAGAAATTTTCAACTTGATACAAGAAAATAGCATGCAATACATAACATATATATCTCAAGTGCTCAATAACAAAATACTACATGCATTTTAATTAAAACACCTAGAAGTTGAAAGAATTTTTCCACCCACCTTAAAGATTGATTTGTTGGTGAAAAATGGACAAAATCACTCTTGATGAAGAAGTGACTTAAGTCAGCCCCTAAGTCAAGGAATATCAAAAAAAATGTAGGAGTTAGGAAATGGGGTTAAAAATTTAAGGAAAAAAGAAAGAGGTGAAGAATATTGGTAAAACTACACTTACCTTGTGTAGTAGATTAAATGAGACTAGTAGAGGTCTCAAAATGGGTCTCTTTGCTCACTCTTAAAACAACTCTTAAGGTCAGCCCCTAAAAGTCCAAAAATGATAATGGAGTATCAAAATTTTGGAAAATAGAAGAGAAGAAGAAAATGTACTAAAAATCCCATTTCTTACCTTCTAGTCCAAATTCCTTCACAATTTCTTGAGATCTAGTCAAGATGGTTCCAAGTCTCTATTATCTTCAAGTTGTCTTCTAAGTGTACCTCAAACCAAAAATCAAACTTAGGTTAAGAAGTGAAGAACATGAGCAAGAAATATAAAAATGAATTGAAGAAGAAAATTCATTACATTGTAGTAGTGATAGTTTCGAAAATAAAGAAGCAAGAAAAGTTCTTGTGTTTTTGTTAAGTGTTTGAAGAAAGAAGAAAGTGTTTGAGGATATGAAGAAATTATTCTTGAAGATATGAAGAAATTGTGTTTGAAGATATGAAGAAGTGTTTGAAGATATGAGGGAGGTGTGTTTGAAGATATGAAGAAATGTTTGGAGATATGAAGGAGGTGTGTTTGAAGATATGAAGAAATGTTTGAAGATATGAAAATTGTTTGAAGATATGAAGAATGTGTGTTTTGAAGATATGAAGATTGTTTGAAGATTTGAAGAATGTGTGTTTTGAAGATATGAAGATTGTTTGAAGATTTGAAGAATGTGTGTTTTGAAGATATGAAGAAATTTGTAGAGAGAAGTAGGAGAATGTTTAGAGAGAAGAGAGATGATTTTTTTGCTTGGGAGATTAATGATAGTTAATGGGAATAATTAGGGGTTTAGGGTAAAAAAATAACTAGCTTTCTTTATTAGGGACATGAAGCCAAAAGCTAGGTTTTAGAGGGAAATTTAAAATTCATTTGTTTGACTAAGGGGTTAGTGGGATTTGTAGGAAGATTTTTAGTTGTAGGCTTGGAAGACATAAAATAAAATAGAAATGAAATTATCAAAATTTTATTTATTTTTATGTCCAATAATAATTTAGTTGGGAGATACAAAATGATAAAATAGTGAAAAGAAGAAAAATTGAGTTATTTTCCCCATTTAAAGTGTTAATTTGAAAATTAGGGCAAAAAGAAAAAAAATATTTGGTTTCTTTTCTTTATAAAATTGAGGGAAAAAATAAAATATATAAATATCCATAATTAGATATTTAGAAATTTAAAATAAAGATGTGAAATAAGAAATATGTAATCGGAAAATAAGAATAAGATGAAATATTTGGATAAGGATCGAAATGTACTCCTAAATTTTCGAGGGTCTAATATTTCTAAAGTCGTAGTCATTCGATCAAGCATTAATACTAGAGGAGAATATAAAATTGCTAAGCTCCAAAAATGCGAAATGCGTAATTGACGTTGGAAGAAATAAATAAAAGTAGAGTCGCATTTCATTAATATTAGGTTTGTGATACACAGTCGAATAAATAATCACTACATAACACCGTATCTCACGTTGTTAAAATTCGGGACCTCACAATATTTGTTTTAATAAGAAGTGTTACTTTTTAACAAGAAGTGATACTTTTCCATAAAAAGTTATATCTTTTTAAAAAAAGAAAAGAAAGTGATACTTTCTTCATAAGAAGTGATTTTTTCGAGTCTAAATGTGATACTTTTTTCACAAGAAGTGATACTTTATTTTCTTCATCTTTTTTTCTTGTTTCATGCATGTAGAGAGAAATGAGGGACGTTTGGGGAGAGAGAGAGAGAGAGAGAGAGAGAGAGAGAGAGAGAGAGAGAGAGAGAGAGAGAGAGAGAGAGAGAGAGAGAGACCACCAAATTAGTAAGATGTGAGGAGAGAGATAGAGGGGACCATGAGAAATTTGAAGGTGCCTATGGTGAAGAGAGAGAGAGAGAGAGAGAGGAGAACTGAGAAGAGAGATAGAGGAGGAGAATTGAGAAGAGAGACAGAGGATGAGAACAAGGAGAGAGAAAAGATGAGGGACCATGTGCGGCTCCATCTCACGGATTTAGATCTCTGAGACGGTCTTACACAAGTTTTTGTGATATTATGTAGATACAAATATGAATATCATTATATTCAATTCTAATATTAAGAAAAAATTCAAAATCTTATATATATTTATAATCATACAAATCATTCATATATAATCTTTATATATATAAGTATATATTTATTTATGTAAATCTTTAATATCTAATAGAAATATCGAAAATAAATTTTATTTGATTCAAATAATATAGGGTTTTACAAATATTTTTTAATAGAAAATTAAAAAATAGTTCATTAAATATTATAGGCCAATAAGCTTAATTTCTAGAGAACGTTTCTAGAAGTTATCTCGATATGTCTTGAAAAAAATATCTAGATACTTTGGAGGAAAAAAAATTGTAGATGATTCTAGAGTATTTGAGATTTTGTTTGACTATTATATGGACGAATTGTAACCATTAGATTAATAAATTCTAGTCATTGGTTAGATATGTCCCTTAGTATAAATAGGGGTTTATCAGTTGAAGCCGAAAAATTGAGAATAGTCAAGAACACATGTTCTTAGCAAAAACTCTCTTTTAAATAGTAGCTAGTCTTAAGTACAACTCTGGTCCAATAAATAATATCTTTTATATTCTTATTGTTGCAATGTAATCATGTGTTCTCAAAATAAGAAAAAATAGATTAGAGTTTTAAATATTAATATTCAAATTGATGCATTTGTATTTTTGATTATATCTTCAAACGTGAATAATAATCAATTTTTATATTCAAATATTAAAAGAAATTGACTAAAGATATTCTTGGGCCAGATTGTATAGGCCCCTACTTGATATGATTGAATAATGAATGGGTTCATGAAATACATACTTTAGTTTTATTTGAGAAAATATTTATATAAAATGACTGCTCAAATCATCTTATAAAAATATAAAGAATGGTCATAATTTATGTTACCAAATAATGTATGTTACCAATATTTGAGCGGATAGGATCAGGTCATTAATTGAAAAAAATATTAAAATAATGACAGCTCGTTTTAGACTACTCAATTTAATTAAAAACATTTTGAGAAATTATTTTGAAAAAAGTAGGTTCTTGTTTGAATTTTTTCTTTTTCAAGACCTATTTTCAGTTTTCTAAATGTAGTTGAATGAATGGAATTGAAATAAATATTTCAAATTCATAATAATAAATTTCTTGAGTTTGTTTGGATACAATGATATTCAAATCCTTAGGCTCCTATATATTTTGAACAATTTTTCCAGTAATTGTGGTGGATTTTATATGCATCTTATAAAGTATCATTTGATCCCTCAGTCAAATTTTCTACTCAAATCCAGAAATGATTGTAAGCTTCAAGATTTTATACTAATATTATATTATTTATATTTATCAGTAGCGGGCTTATGTTGATATATTGAATGCGAGAAAGTGATAATGTGTGAATGTGTGGGAAGAACTCAATATTCATCCCCAACAATCCACTCTATATTTTACTCAAAAATGGAATGTTTCACTTTGATTCTTTGTTATATTGAATCAACATTTTTATCAAAATTTGATTTAGCACATATATATATATATACCTGATGTGGAAAAAATTGTTATACATTGACGAATGATTGCAAATTTACAATGCATAATTTATCCTAATTACTTTTGATTTTATGAAACTGTAACTTCTTTGTTCGATTAGAACAAAGATATCAAAATCGGGCAATTTTTCATTGAATATTATTGTAACTTGTAAGGCATCAATCTTGTGCTTCCAAACATAACTAATTGTATTTTACATGTGAAAATGAGGGGTAAAGCGAATCTGGATGGGCTTTTGCTTTATTTTTTATTCCTCAGTTAAAAATCACTGATCTACATGCTAACCATTTCTCATTTATCATGCTTTATACTTGTCCCTTTCGTCCATACGTAGCAAACAAGAATATACAAATCATTCCAACATATATACACAAAAGCAATTGCATAAGAACAAAAAAGAACTAAAATATGTTGGCGAAAGGATACATAAGCATGTTTATCGTCAGTTCGAATTTGGGAATAAAGAAGGGAGAGAGAAGAGAAAAGGAAGAAGAAAGAGGGAAAATGAGAGGAGAAGAAGAAGAATTTGGGGGACATTATAAGGTTAGGAAAGGGTGTATTTAGAAATTTGGTATGATACTAAGTATATTTTAGTCTTTTCTTATTATGGTATTTTTTATAATTAAAAAGAGGGGGTGTATAAATAAGTTTTGGAGGTGTTAATAGCGCGCCTCTTTGAGAAATTATATATAAACTTTTATGGAGTGAACATTTAAAAAGGAAATGGGTGTATTTAGAAATTTGGTATGATACTAAGGATATTTTAGTCTTTTCTTATTATGGTATTTTTTGTAATTAAAAAGATGGAGTGTATACATAAGTCTTGGAGGTTTTAATAGCGCGTACATAAGTCTTGGAGGATTTAATAGCGCGCTTCTTTGAGAAATTATGTATAAATTTATATAGAGTGATCATTTAAATTGAACATAAAATCAAAATTTCATAATGAATCCTTAAAATAACATAAATACATATTAATAGTCATTATATTATAAATTACATAATTAGATTATAATATATCATTTTGGATTTTGTTAATATAAATTATATTACATATATATACTCTTAGGTAAAAGGTGTATGGTTTCTGTTTCGAAAGAAAAATGGCTAAGTGTTTGAAGTGTATGGCTAAGTCGAGGCCTGAATTTAATTCAGTCTCTGCAAGACGAAAGACACATTGTATACAAAGTGCTTACGATTCCGCGTTCATCTCTAAGATACAATGACTTTTCAATTCGATTTAGCAAAGACTTGCAAAAATCGAATCGGTATCACAGCGAACTCTAAGTGTTTCTGACTTTCAAGCTAAGAAGGAGGGAATGAGTCAATATGCAGAATGCAATGACCGATTTTTAGTTTCTGATAATTTCGTGTGTTCATTCAATCAGCAGGGGTCGAATAATATAGGCCTCAGGTGCCTCGTATAGAAAGATCACGTCTTTTGGCTCGAAAAGACAGATTTTCAACGAACAGACGACGCACGACCTGGGGCACGGCCCATGTGCCTGCTCGTGCATGGATACGAACCAAATTGGCAAAGGGCGACCGACGCACTACCCGCAAGGCGTCGGCCGTGCTCGATGTGAACAGACCGACCGACGACAAAGCCGTACGGCGTGCGTCCGTCCGTGCTCGGAGGCAAACACTTCCCAAGTTGAAATCCGTTAATTAATTACAAAAATTAATTAAACATTTATTTTAAAGGTTTTTATCCGCTGCTAAACCAGAAAAATTCATTGCTAACACAAATTCAACAAAAGCGCGAAGGATAAACTTTGTCAGTATCTAATTCATCGTTAAATCTTTAGCGACAGATGAAAACATCCATCGTTAAACTTAACGACAAATTCTTCCTTCGCTAAATTTGATTTATATCCGTCGCAAAACAATGTAGTGGGACAATAAAGAAACAACATAAGAGCGACTAGTTACCGACAGATTTGTCCGATGTTAAACTTAGCGACGGATTATATTTAAAGTTTTATTTGGTTTTTAGCAACGGATTTGCCGTGAAACGAAATCCAAACAAATTTTTGAATAGTGATAAAAATTGTGCGTTCTTATGTATATATCATCTTTTCGTTTAAAAATAAGAAATTAAATATAATTTGTTCAATTTTATGTGAACTATTAATTAATTTTAATTGTTATGTTTTCCCCCCAAACTTTCAGTTTATATCTTTTCATATACCGACCAAACATTTTCTCAAACTAATTGATATTTCACATCTTTAATACCGTGCGACAATACCATAAATAAGTATTTTTATTTTCAGACATATATAATCTATATGGGAACATAACAAATCCAGACATATATTTATTTTTCACACAAAAACCTAATAAAAATATTAATTTCGGCTAAAAAATAGTATAAATACAAAAATAGGTCTTAAAATAAAACTTTAAGAGCACATGACTAATTATTTAGATTGTTCCACAACAGTGCAACAACTCTTCCGAATGAAAAGTTATGGTCGTTTTAAGTTCCACCTACAAAACACATAAAATAGATACTTGAACTTGTGCATGTGGTTATAACATTCCCAAAACATATATATCCCCCTCTTGTTTTCCATCATAATTTTAAATGAAATTCTACAATAATGCATGAAACAATTTTTTGCATCATTTAGAGTGAAAAAAAAATGATACAATATATAAGTTTTAATCAATGTACGGATAAAACTCCAGAATAATACATTTACGTATGTTACGTATGTAAACCATGTGTTAATTCATCTTCCTAAAATTAATTTTTCGGGCATTTTCTTTACTTATAAGCAGAGCTGGTCATAGGTTTCGAGGGACCTGGGGCCAAAAAAAGAGGCCCACAAAAAAAGGGACAACGACAAAATCAATGGTATAAATGTAATTATATTGATTTAACATATAAAATAAAATATATAATAACAAAAATGTAATACTTCTACTTTAACATTTCAGTCTCAGTAAAATAAAATTATAAAAAAGTTAGTTTAATATAATTTACCATAGAAAAAAGACAAAAAAGAAAATTATAAAAACATAATAACAAAATTTAAATAATTCATTTAATTGGGACAAATTCTTTTTACTTTATTTTGCAAAGGTTAAAGGGCAGGCATGAACTAAGGACCTAGAAGTAGAAGTTGAAAGATATATCCCAGCTACTTGGCCACCTCAATTAAGTTTTTATTATTGTAGCATCCTTTGTTTTTATATAAAGTAAACGTATACATATGTGGGAAAAAAACTATGAGTGCCCTTTCCTAGGGGACCTTGTGCTGTGGCACCACCTTGGTCGTCCAAGGGCCGCCCCTGCTTATAAGTTCTTCTGTAAAAAAAAATCATAATATCCAATTGCACACATTTTGTTTGTCCTATATTATTGATTTTGTTCTTAAATACACTTGCACTGGAATGTCAAAGATTAGAATAGTTGGAGATTGTTGATAAATATGTACTCTAATTGTTAATTTTCGTAATTGTTAGCCAATAAAGTACTATATATTTCGTGTTTCAAGTCAAACAAATTTAATATTTAGCACAAACTCTAAAATATTGTAGCCATAATGCTCTTCTCTTTCTGTGCCAAAATTCTTTTATAGTAGATCCAAGAAATCCAAGTAATATTATGCTAATAACTGGAAGAAAATTACATTATTAGATAGAGATTGTGTACATATATATGGCCACTTGTATTTTAATACATAATAATATATCTGCAAAATTTTGACAGAATTATCAAAATCTTCAAAGTATATTTTGGCTTTCATGATATCCTATCACAACTATATATATAACGAGAATTATAGCTAGAGACATAACCAAATCTTTCAGTTGTGTGTATTTTATTTATATAATACACATATATGGCTATACGCTTTCTGAGTTTTTTCATTTTCCTAGTCTTGGTCTCGGCAATAGGTAAATTATTTTAGAAGTATAGTACTTTATTTAATGCATTATGTACATCGAATATCAAAATGATGTACATTGATTTTTTTCTCGGCATAAGTATATATAATGTACATTAATTGCTTTTTTTTTCTAAATTGATGCGGTGGAACAATTAATTTTTCAAATAGATTTCAACTATTTAGTAAAAAAATGATTATTATTCATTTTAAATGTTTTTTCAAAAATATAATCTTAACCAAACATGGCATGTATTAAATATGTGGGTTGTTGAATGCTCCATGTACGTAAACAACTCATTCCACATAATTAATCACGAGTTCTTGACCAACACCATGTCAAATTCGTCCAAAAGAAAGGTCCCTATGTTATACTAAAAATTTTATTAAATTCTGATATTTCAATATTACAAAATTACGCTTCTCTGTCTGGTCACTTTAATTTATTGAATTTCTCAAAAAGATGCGCATGTAAGTAAAATTCGATATAACGATACAAATTTTCGTTTTTGAAGAGATATAATGATAGGATTTATAAAAGAGGCTAAGTAAAAAAATTGGACTTAAAAGGTGCTTGAATTTTGAAAGCACCAATTGTCTAGACATTAGCATAGGTACAATTAATTCTAATTCTTTTCTGGTTACTCAAAATGTTTGATCAAATTCATGTTGATTTAAACTTTGCTAATTATTTATCAAACATAAGTTTTTCATTATAAATTATAACTACAAAAAAAAAACTTGATGTTCGGGCTAATTACAAAAATCTCAGAGATTTTCAGAAACTGCGAAAAAACCCTATATGTTTGATCTGTCTTACATTATATTTCTCTCTTCATATGCAAAAAAAAAAAAAAAAGGTTTCAAAAGCTCCCCTTATATTTATCAAAATATTAAATTAACCCCCTTAAATTTAAGACACAATTAAATCTCAAAGAATTTTATGTAATTTTCAAAAACCTCTTGGATTTTTATAATTAGCCCAAACCTTAGGGTCTTTCTGCAATTATCCCTAAATTATTTTATATCGTAATTATGCAGGCAACAATGTTCCGCAAAAAGTAAAGAATGTTGGAAGACCTCCTCCAACATATACATGTGTTAGTATTTTGGGCGCCTGTGGTGTGACTCTCACTGAAGCTCGATGTGTTCAATTGTGCAATAATTACTATGGTGGCCTTCATCCATATCCACATTGTGATCAATATCCTGGAAGTGATTATGTACTTTGCTATTGTGAACATGATTGCCTAGCTAATTCTCCAAAATAAAATATTATGAAAGCAATGTATTGCAATATATGTACATTCACAAATGCATAATGAATGTAGCAATAAAGATATTTGTATCTTTGTCAATTTTATTGTTGTAATATTTGTTTGTGTTGCACAATATCTACAAATGTCTTTCTTTCTCGAACAATTTACATCATATTTCTTTCCTTTTCTCAACCTTGTGAACAATATTTAAGAATATGATTAATTAATCGAAGAAGATGAGATAAATGAAAGGATTAGATAACAGTAATTTTGAACAATTGTCAAGATTCAGTTCAAACCACCACACAAAATATTTGAAATGTAGTTAGTCAGTTATATTAGTTAACTTCCACATCCAGTTGTATATTGTAATCTTTCCCACACATTGTTTATCATCTATTAGATTAGTCTTTCATATTGTAATCTGCTCCTATATAAAGTCAGTTATTGTTGGCATCTCTTTTGCCTTCTTTGGCTAAAGTTTATACCCTTATTCTTCAAGAAAAAGCTCAGAGGAATTTGAATAATAATCATGTTGATGCTATTCCCATAGAGAATATGGCTATGCTTGCTAAACAAAATTTTACTTCTAAGGGTGGTTTCAATAAAGACATAAAAAGAAGCCTAAGTGTGCTCATTGTGGTTTTACAGGCCATACTATTGATAAGTGTTTTCAGTTGATTGGTTATCCCCCGGGTTGGAAAGGTCCAAGAATTATTAAAGACTCCACTCCTAATGTTGTTGTGATTTCTCCCAGTCAAGATCATGGTGTGGACAATCCTTTATTGTCCCAAGAAATGTTGCAGCAATTTCTTATATTTGCTAAGAATCTTCAGGCTGAGCAAACTCCTACAGAAGTTTCTCACTCTGCTGCTACAACTATGGCAGATGCATTTCATTCGTCTTATGGATGTTGATTCTCACTTATCTCATAGGTGATTTCTGTACACTGGTGCCACAAATCATATGGTCTGTGATCCTTTTTTATATACCTCTGCTATACAAGATGTCTCAATTCTTACTCATTTACCAAATGGTCATTCCATATAGCCTCTAAAATTTTGATATTCAATTATCTTACAATTTAATTATGAAACAAGTTTTATATGTTCATTCTTTCACATAAAACTTAATTTTAGTATCTCAATTAGTTAGAAATTCATAATATGTTCTACATTCCTGTATTCACAATACATTTTGCAGGATTTGAAAACCACAAAGATGATTGTTTCTGCTGATCAAAGAGATGGTCTTTATCACTTCACTTTTCCTTCCGTGGCTTTAACATCTTCTGCCAATTCTCTGCTTTGGTACTCTAGATTAGGACATATGCCTTCTAAAAGATTGTCTTTGCTATCTGATTTAGTTTCTTCTCCTCAGAAATTTTATTCTTGTGATGTATGTCATTTAGCAAAACAAAAGAGATTATCTTTTAATAATAGAACATATGTATCTACTTCTCTATTTGATCTCATTCATTGTGACTTATAGGATCCCTTTTCTACTATTTTTCATAATGATTTTAAGTATTTTCTTACCATTGTTGATGATTATTCAAGATGTACTTGGATTTATACGCTGAAAAATAAATCTGACATACCATTCACTAGAAGTTTTTTACAATATGGCAGTTACTCAATTTAATAAAAAGATTAAAGTTCTAAGAGATAATGACACTGAGTTCATTCTGCCTACTTTTTATGCTTTTAAGGGAATATTACATCAAACTAGTTGTATAGAGACTCTACAACAAAATGGTATGATTGAAAGAAAACATCAACATCTGCTTCAAGTGACTAGAGCTTTGATGTCACATGTTCATTTGTCTTTTTTGGGATGATTGTATTCTTATTGTTGTTCATCTTATAAATAGGACTCCCACCCCTTTACTTAATAATCAAACTCATTTTCAAAAAGGTTTCAATAAAATACCTGATTATAATCATCTTAGAGTTTTTGGTTGCTTTGCATATGTTTCTATATTGACAAAGCCAAGGCATAAGTTTCAGCCTAGAGCTTCCAAATGTGTGTTCATTGGTTATTCAGTTGCTACAAAAGGTTATAAATTGTATAATTTGTCAACAACGCAAATTTTCATATCTAGAAATATTCTGTTTTGTAAAGATGTATTTATTTTTCATTTTGTTCAGTGATCTCAGTCTTCCAATCCTTTATTTCATGACATGACTCATGTTGTTGATACTCAAGTGATTGCTACTTCTTTTAATAATTCCCATAATAATCCTGGTTCATAAACCATAGCTCATTTTGATAATGGATCTCATAATTCTGAGGTTGTTTCAACTCCAGTTGTTAATACAGAACCTCTTAGAAGATCATCCAAACATACAAATGCTCCTCATTATCTCCAAATTTATGATTATGCTTTGTCCCTTTCTTTACATAAGAATACAGGTCATTCTTTTGCACAAACAATTGTCTCAGGCAAACAATATGATATCTTCAGCTTCTTGTCTACTGTTCAGCTTACTGACAAACATAGAGCATTTACAGCTTCTATATCTCAATTATCTGAACCAAAGACATATACTCAAGCTAGCAAAACACTCTGAATGGAGGAAAGCTATGCAAAAGAAGATTGATGCTCTAGAAAAGAACAACACATAGACTTTGGTTCCACTACCATCCAATAAACATTGCATTAGATGTAAATGGGTGTACAAAATCAAGTACAAGTCAGATTGTTCTATACAAAGGTATAAAGTAAGGCTTTTGGCCAAAGGTTATAACCAAGAAGAAGGGTTGGGTTACTTTGACATATTTTCTCCTGTTACTAAAATCACTACTATCAAGTTAATAATAGCAATGGTTGCAGCAAATAGTTGGTTTCTCCATCAGTTAGATGTCAACAATGCTTTCTTGCATGGTGATCTACATGAGGAAATTTACATGAAACCTTCTCCTGGTTTTCATGTTTCCAATTCCAATTTAGTTTATATGCTAAATAAAAACTTGTATGGTCTAAAGCAAGCTTTAAGACAGTGGTTCTAAAAGCTTATCTCTTGTTTACTTTCTTATGGATTCAATCGATCCAGGCCTGGCTTCTTTTTTCACTAAATCGATGCAATCTCTATGACAATTCTTTGTGCCTATGTAGATGACATCATATCAACTGGTAACAATCTCTCTGAAATTCACAAAATTAAACATCATCTTGATGACACTTTCACTATTAAAGATCTTGGTACCTTGAAACATATGCTTGTAATTGAGGTAGCTAGAACTTCAAAAGGAATCATTATATGTCAAAGAAAATACACACTTGACATTCTAACCGAAACAGGATATCTTGGTTGTAAACCAAGTTCCACTCCTATGGATTCCAAATTTGATTTTACTAGTTGTTAGATTGTTATACTTAACAATCACATGCCCTGGATTGCCGAATAGTATACAAGCATTAAGTCAATTTATCTTTAATCCTAATTTTTCTCACCTTGCAGCTACACACAGGATCCTTAGGCATCTCAAGTCTACCCCAGGTAAAGGTCTCTTTTATGCATCTTCGTCATCTATTCACATTCATGCTTTCACTTATGCTGATTGGGCGGATGTCCCCGACACTAGAAGAAGCATCCGTGGATTTGCTATTTATCTGGGAGATTCTCTCATTTCTTGGAAACCCACGAAGCATCCAACTGTAAGCCGCTCTTTAGTAGAGTCAGAATATAGAGCCATAACATTGGCCACCTGTGAAGTTCAGTGGATAAGCTATCTTGTTCCGACTTACAATCTCCTTTAACTAAGCCAACTACTCTATATACTCATTGCAAGTCCTGCTTTTACCATTTCTCAAAATTCTTTCCATCACGAATGTACCAAATATATACAAATTGATTGTCATTTTGTACGGGAAAAAATTCAAGAATGACTCATCAAGATTATACACATTCCTCACTCAATTGCGGATATAATGGCAAAACCTTTATCTCCTCATTTGTTTCATCATTTTACCCTCAAGTTGGCATAATTGATATTCATGCTCCACCAGCGGGGGGATGTCAAGATTTAGTTCAAACCACCACACAAGATATTCAAAGTATAGTTAGTTATATATATATATATATATATATATATATATTAGTTATATTAGTTAACTTCCACACCCATTGCATATTATAATCTTTCCCACATTGTTTATCATCCGTTAGATTAGTCTTTCATCTAATATGCTCCTATATATAGATAGCGGAAGCATTGTAAACATTTATTCAATTATATACAAAAGTTCATCATCATCATATTCTTTTTCAAGAATGTGTTCTTCTCTACATCAACTCTATAGATTTCTACAACAATCGATCTACAAATATCTTTCTTTTTCTCAATATCATGAACAAGATCAAAGAATAAGATTAGTTAAGTGAATAAGAGGAGAATATAAGGATTAGATAAATGTAATTTCTATTGAACGGGTGGTACAATTTGCAAGAAAATGGCTAAGTATATATAAAAATGAAAACGGGATAGGATATGTTTAAGTTGAGGCTAGTATTTGATACTATCTCCGCAAGACGAAATTGCCCCATACTAATTGCTCATGGTTCCGACAATCATCTCTAAGATATAATTGACTTACAGGCATGACTTAGCAGCACTTGCAAAAGTCGGACCTATAATGAACAAGACAAGTGTACGAATTTTTCATGCTTTTGAAGGATATAATCAATATGAAAAAAATGTAGAATGATTATATTGTTATTTGATTATTTTCGTATGTTTTTTCAATCTGTAGGGGAAGCTTTATATAGGCATCTAGGTGCTTCATGAAAAAGACATGTCTTTTAGTTCAACAGACATGTTTTATCAGCCAAAATAACACATGTTAGCCCGAACAGGCGCGTCCACTCACTCAAATGCGCGACCGGGACATAACTTGCTACGAAAAATATAAGGGTCTTGAAGCCCAAGCCCAGGCCGAGCGGCGGCGGCGCACGCGTGTGTGTATTTGAACCAAACCTACAAACATGTAGGTTCCCCTGCCTTTAAAAACTTTGGTGCCCCAAAGGACCAAACTCATTACTCCCACTTGGGCTATATTAATTGAACTAAACTTGGCTTTCTATTCTATGTGGGCTGGAGATTCACACCACCCAACATTTCCCAATTTCCATACCAATTTCTAATTTTAAGTGACCAATTTGTAGTATTAATTTCTCATTCACCCTGCATTGATTTTGAGAAATTCCAAATGATAATTTCATCTACTCACTTAGTAGAATTTTATTATCAATTTTATTTCTGTTTTCCATGAATGGAAACTATTTGAATATTTTGTTATTGGGTCAACACCCATTTTGTATAAAATCAAATTCCAACAACTTCGAGCAATTTAGAAAAAAAAAATCTCAATCTCACGAACAAGATTTAAAATACGATAAATAATCAAATATAACAGCTTGATCATGAGAGAGGGCGTCGCTTGTTGCCTTTTAAATTTTTAGTTACTATTTGGGAAAGCTTACTATGTAGACATTATGCATGCATGTTTTGTTGGTGATAAGCTTCCATAAAAGGACAATTATCTCCCCTACATAATATTTATTCCAATTTGATATTTCTATTTGGCCAACTTTCTTTATATTAAGAAATGCAGGCATATTTTGTTGGTCAATAAAGAAATATGGTAAAAACTTGCACATTTTGCTAAGTGTAGTGCAGCTTATGGATTGAATTTTGACTAATTTGAATTCATAGTATAACGAATTAACAATATAATTTCCACTTGCCATTTGCATTCAAAATATCCATCCGTTAAGACTGATTAGTTTATATTAACATAATATCATGCCACAAAATAACAAGAATTTAATTTTTCATTCAGAATCTAAAATAGAATCCAATTAGAATATAATTGAGAAATAATGCCACGGCCAGCTATAAATAATTGTTCACTCTCACACGTCCACAACCAAGGAATTAATTACACAAACATTTTTGTAATTATCAATTATGATGGCCATTGTTTCCCCAAGATTTTGCATTATCTTTCTGCTCATTTTGGCATCAGGTACAACTTTAATCAACATAGTCTTTTTTCATCTTTACAATAGACAAAAAAAAAAAACTCTTTTTTTTTTTTTTAAAAAATTACCCCTGAGATTTATTCTAATTACAGAAAATTCTAGTTATACTTCAAAATTACAAATACCCAATGATGTTTCTTTGTAAAATAAAAAGAAATATCAAGGGAGTATTTGTAGTTTTATAAAATAACTGGTTTGTTTTTGTAATTAACACTACAATTTTTATAGTTAACCCATTTTTTCCGTGGTGGTATAAACTTGTTACTTTTGATCAAATTTTTGTGTCTATGTGAGTTACAACATTTGAAGTTTGTGTATTTATGGAACTTTAGTTTTTATGCTTGAAACATTGTTTTTTAGTTGTCGAGTTCGTATATGTTTTTATTAATATAAAAATATATGATCTTTTATGTATATATACCGTATTCATATCTTCAAAATTTCAAAACATGCATGAATATTCTTATACCCGTATCATATCATACATGTCTCATGTACTCATATCGTTAGCTTCATAAATATATGTGCATATGTACAAAATATTTCAAAAATTAATATGCATGATTTTTGTTTTCAATGAAATCGTTGGTACAATATAATTAAAAAACAAATGCAATTAATATTGTAGCAAGCCCATAAAAGTAAGGTGCGTCGGATGAATTTCATTTTAAAAAAATCATATAATTAAGCTATAAATTAACTTTTTTATTTCTTAATAAAAATAAGTTGAATAATTTAAAGGGGGTCGGGTCAGTCAGGCCAGGTTGGCCCTCTATCTCCCGACATTGAACAGAAAACATCTTTGAAAATATCAACAATAGAATAAGTACTATCTCTTTCTATATATATATTTAAGAGTTCCTATGAATGTGGCTTTCTTTTATTTCAAATTGTCTTGGATACTAAAGTACCCATGAGTATCAAGTAAAACTCGTTTATCCTGGTTCAAATACGTCATACTAACAAATGTCCGTGTTTCATAGGTACATATGCCGATAATGTCGCACCTTCTCCTTCAATAAATAATAACAATGATGTGGCACGTCCCCTCCAAGGTATACATGTGTTAGTATTATTGGCATATGTGGTAAGACTGTCACTGAGGCTCGATGTTTTCAATTGTGCGACTCTTACTTTAGTGGTGCTAATCCCGTTCCACATTGTGACCAATATTTTGGTTCTAGTGAGACATTTTGCTATTGTGAGCATGATTGTTTATAATTCTAAATGAGAATTTCTTCTCGTAAGCTTTTATATTAATTTAGTATGTCTTTATGGCCAGACAAACTTATGTGTGGTCTGATGGTATCGTAGTTAGTTAGGCTCTTATAAAACCCTTGGTGAAGGGTTCAATTTCCCGCCCTACATTCCCTTTTGTAATATAAATGAAAAATGAAAAATATGTCTTCTGAAATGGTAATAAGTCTCCATTTATTTATGCTTTTTATATTGTAACTTTTCTAGTTGGACTTTATAAGCATTTATTTTCTTGTGTATGAATTTATTTAGACAATACCATTAGACTTGAGATTTGTACTTTACATTTGCTTGGAAAATAATATTCCACATGATTAATCAAATAATTTTCTATTCAACAACATTTTAGATTTATGACATTTAACTTTGATCTTAATCAAAGGGACGGTATCATACATATAATTCGAATATTTAAATGGTACAAAAATTGAATTTTAATAAATTAAAAACTTGAAGTTAATCAAGTATTTAATTTGAGCTTCATACTTCTCAATTAAGTAATGCACACACTTGATTATAGACATAATTTTTGTGGATCAAGTTGCAAATTTATATAGTGGTTAAAGTTGTGTATATATATAAGAATTCCAGAACAATACAGACTGCAGCTAAGTGATAAAAACGAAAACGAATAAGATGAATTTAAAAATACTGTGATTGTCCCCATACTACAAATAAGGTCTTATATGACTGAATTATATTTATTGTTGTCGCTAATAAGGCTCTAAGCGATGATTTGTCATCGTTACAGATTGTCGTGAATAATTAGTACCATGTCCGCACAACAAAAAATTGGCCAAAACTCCTAATATTGACTACCAATAGCGGAGTCGGAGACACCCTAACAGTGGGCCTAAGACATAAAAATAAGGTGGACAGGAAAAACCAAAAAAATTATACAAATTAGCATTAAAAATAATTTTTTTTTAAAATTCTCACTATTTTTTATTCAAATAGGAGTGGGCCAGACCCAAGTTGGCCCATCTCTAGATCGGCTAGTGTTGACGACTATAATCATTATTGTTGACTCTTATCAAGTCAAATTTATAAAAAAACAGATTTTAAGACTTCAATCATCACTGCACAAGAATTTCGAGAAATGAATTATGATGAACTGATTTTAACTATCAAAACTCTACATTTTCTAATATTCAAATCAAATAATGTAAACATAGTGTTATACACATATATAATAAACTTACCAACATATTACTTCCTAATTTAATATAAATTTATTTCTTGAATCTTGACCAAGGGTATTTGCTTAATTTGTCCATCATTATCGTGTCTAGTTGTGTAATTGGGACAATCTTGACAATTCAATTCTTTTTTCAAATCCAATTCAATTCAATTCTAATTTCAAATCCAATTCAATTCTTATTTTCCATAACGTATTATAAGTTATGTTAGAATTTATCAGGTTGACAAGATTTTAATACTCGTGTTCAATTTCAAAATTTTAAGATTTAAATTATGTTCTTTAAAGACATATCTAGCTATATACTATACTATTTCTATTATTATTATTATTATTATTATTTTATTATTTATTATTTTTTTTATCTATAAAAGTGTGAATCACTTAAAAGTTTCTTGAAACTTTTGATATACTGTTATAACCCTAATGACTAGGTATTAAATAATGTGCGAAAGGGGTATAATTGAACTTATATTTAATAATATAATTCAAATATGATTTCAAGTGTCTATTCATATAACAATTCCTTTTCAAATACTAAAAGTCTATTTTTTTTTTGTCATAACCTTTTGAGTAGTAAGATTTTTAAATCAAAATTAAATTCATATTAAATAGGATTTTATAGCTTTACAAACATATCTCATAAGCATATATATGGAATTTATATGAGAAAATTATAGCCCTTCGAAATTAATACAATACATAATGTATACTAATTTATAATATTTTATGAACAAATGATATATCTATGTTGTATTTTTAGATAAAATAATAAGATTAAATTGACATAGAAATAAAAATAAAAACAAAAAGAAAGTTAACTCCAAATGTTTTTATTATAAATAATAGTAATTTTTAATTTAAGCGAACTAAAAATCATAACATAAGATACTTTAGTATCTAAGTTTTGTATTAATATTTATCCATTATTTATTTATCGTGGGATATATCATTTTGACTTTTTACGACCTAAATTAGATTCAATCATCGATTTTATTATTTTTATAATATATTTTTTTAGTCAAATAAATAATAATTATGACAATATAAATTCTAATTAATAACAAAAAATCAAAAAGTATATATATATATATATCATATAAAAAGTTTAAATTAAAATAAAATATATCAAAGCTATATTTTTACTTCATGTGATTAGAAAAAAATTAATTTTTTATACAAAAGTTTAAGAAAGAATAGAGAGGAGATTACTTTTTTGTTAGAGTATTTTGTTGGCATATTTTATGTTAACTAGAGTAAACTCAATTGTAAAACCCAAGATATAATTAACTTTATTTTTCATGTGAAGTATTTATATGATAGCTGGTAAGTTTGTTGTTTCAAAATTTGAATTTTGATCAATAACATATTATGACTTTTTTATTTCTTATGTGTGTGTATGGAATTATATTGTTAGAGAACCTTAAATCTATTTTATCAATAGATAACTTGATTTAGTTAAATGAAATCAACACACAAAATTATCGAACGTGAATATTTCTTAAATATTAAAATTAAAATTAAAATAATATTAACTTTTGACGCAGTTAATTTTAAGAAAAATTAAGTAATTTGATATTTATTTATTTTCTAATTATTCAATTATAAGATAAATGACTTTTTATATTCTACACTTCAAAAATATTTCTTCTATTATGAGTCTTAAAATATTTTCAATATACAAATAAAATTAATGTCATATTGAACTATACTTCTAGAGCTTTCTAACCATATGAATGGATCGTATTAAGAGAAAAATTCAACCATTTTAAGTTCTTAATAGAAAACGAAAAACATATTTTAGATGTTTTGATGCTTAATAAAAAAATAGAGGCAATTATTCTTTGAATCTTCACATATGGAATCAAACTTCTCCTTCAATTAATAATATGCATTTTTAAAATTAATTTTATTGATGATAGTCAAATAAATGATATAGAAAACAAGATATACTTTTTTTTTTTTTTTGTTGTACATTCATGCATATTTTATTTTAATAGGCCATATCGATAGTAAAAAGTAGACAAGAAAATGAATAAGAATAACATGAAAAAAAGAGAATCTGAAAAGAGTTTGTTGCAACACAAAAATATAACCTTTTAAAGTTTCTATAACTATATGTGTGAATATCACTTTTAGAAAATTTTCTATAACTAACAATATAAGTTTTAGTCTCTAATAGTCTAATTTACTACTTTTTAGAATGTATTATGATTTCAATCTCTCAATTATTCTCTTACTTACGGATATATTTTAGAAGTCTTAAATCAATGTTATTAATATATAAAATTAATTTAACAAAAAAACTATATAAATTAAAATAAGAATTAAGTGTACAGATAAATAGTTGAAAATAATATATATGTTAATGTAAAATATTTAGAAGACAAATCGAAAAATAATTTTAAAAACTCAATATCACTTTGAAACGTATGGTGACACTGAGCCGAGCTAAACCAAAGTAATCCCACGTGGCCATTCAACTAATAATGATGCTCGACCGAATGATTGTGATGACGCAAGCCGCCGAGCCCAATGATGTTAGCCATCGAGCCGATGACGTGGCACAAACCGAATTTGGCCCAGCAGAACAAAGTCAAGCGGTATTCAAACGGGCACCTCACCGAAAGCGAACCAAGGTAACAAGAGCAACCCAAGATGATTTGGTCAACTAGTCAAAAAAACATACACACAATATAATAATCCCTCAAAAGCGTGAAATATTCCCCGAAAGTCAACAAGATTCTCTCAACACATAGCTAATTCCACGCGCCGGAATAGCACCATTAGTTTAATACATAGTAACAATCGATGTCAATAGATACATCCTACGGGATACACTCATGGATTATTAAGGGAAGGACAAGTGTCCCACTATCAATTTAATACAACAAGGATTAACCCATCATCGGGTATAAAAAGAGCCTCATGGATTGTAATGAGTCGGGACTAGAAAATGACGAAAAAATGAGAGAAAAAGATAGTAGAAAAAAAAAGACAAGAAAGAATCGTAATAGAAGTATTGTATAGAGAACCGGCCGGACACGCTCCGCTCGGTAATTCTAATAAAAGGCCGAATTAGCCCTTGGTTGATAGTCTTTCAGTTCAATTTACTCTCCACATTATTAAAATTCCATATTTTTCTTTGTTGATCATGTTTACAACGTACACCCTTAAAGATCTATAAATTAAAATATCATCATGACATTAATATTAAAACTTAGTGTTAGAAACTATTTTTATCTTGATTTTGATGATTTTGTTTAAATAGATTTTTATACCAAAACTATATTCTCATTTCTTAATGTTGTCCAAATACCCCAAATTGATTTAAATGATTTTTACTAATTTTTCAAGTATTTCTTGAAAGTTTATTTTTGACAAAAATGGGACAATACTTCTATTACGAGGTCAATCGGTCGCTCAAGAGGGCAACCCCTGCTGAAAGTTGAAAACTAAAATAGAAATGAAACATGAAGAAAAAATAGTCTAGCCGATCGGTCATTGACCGTAGTCAAGACTCTTGTTTTCTTAAAAACTCTTTTATACTTGAAAATGGACAGGAGTGGTTTGGTCAAGGCGGGGTCGACCAGGTCCAACACTATGTTTAATTATTACAAATCTCAGATTAACTTTTTAAACATTTAAATTTTCAACAGTCAATTAATCGACCTATAATTTTTGACAACATTCTATCGTTGTTGAGCCATTATTTGTCATGATCTACTTTATAATTCTTAACCATTTTTGTAGATCTTTTAATCATTCTTTTGTAGACAAAAGTGAAGATGGAGAAGCCTATGTTGGAGATCCAATCTTGAAGACTCTTCTATAAATACATGAATACTTTGAAGGATCAAATACAACACACAAGCATTCAAACAACAAGAAAGTTCTCGGAAACTTCTTATTCTTTCTTGCATAATTCTTGTTGTATTTTCAAGCCTAGTTTTACACTTGCACATCTTGAGTATTATGCATCTTTTTGATTACACTTGCACTTTTGAGTTGTAATATTTTTAAACAAAACGTAATTTTGATTGTAATTCTCAATCATCCAAGACAAGACATCCTTGTTGGTGTTCTTGTGGTAAAAAGAAACACTTAGGTGATTTTAGGTATTGAAGAGTGTGGTACTCTTCACTTTTGTGAGAAGATTGTGGTAATCTTCATAGGTGGTGTTGTAAGAAGAGTAGGGTGCTCTTGAAGGTAAAGATTTGTAATTGTTTGGTATCAATAAAACTTTTTCCTTTTTTGAAATCCACTTGGATATACCGGTGGTATAGGATTAGGCCTTAGGTGGGTTGAACTTCTATAAATCATTGAGTGTTATTTATTTTTCCGCACTTCCATTTGTGTTATCATTTCTACATTCAAAAAGAGGGCGAAAATAGAAAAATCAACATAATGTATTCACTCCTCTAGATTATCATAGCTAAGTGACTAACACTTAGGACCCAAAATAATTTAACTATATAAAATAGTGAAACAAGTGCGGAAATTGGATTGAATTTAAATGATCGGATATGGACGAAAAAGAAACATTTAGTAACTAATTTAATAAGAAAGAATTTAACATATGCTAAGAAAGTAATACATTACTTATTAATCCATATACTAATATGACATTAATGGGAACTTAAATAATACAACAATATAAAGTGAAAACTAATATTAAACAAAAAAAAAAAATAATGGGTATATGTGAAATTAATGAGATGAGAATTAAAAAAATTTATGGTTTCATTTCATATTTGAACAAAAATCATTGAAAATTAAAATAAAGATTAAATTGCTATATACCTTTTGTTAAATATAAGGCATTAACCTTTTGAGAATATGTTGGTAATTTTATTTTATAATAAATAATAATTTTTAGATAATATATATTTTTTAAATTTGAAATGTTATAATATCTTCAACAACATAACAATTATGTTAATTTTGGTATATTAAGAATAATTATAAACTTATAACAATACAGTTCACATGAAAAATTTACGGCTAAGAAAATGTTCTAATAAACTGGAAGAGTAAAATCCAATTACGATTGCAATATCTAATAATATATAATATCTTTCTAAAGTTTTATGTAAATTAATTTTTAAGTTATTTAAATAAATAACTAAATTTTCAAAAATCTCAAAATATCATTTACAAAATAATTAATATTATAATTTGAATTTTATACATATATAATGATATTATTTGAGGTTTGCATACCCCATGTAACACAAATTTTCTTGTCTCAAATATGATAAACAAGAAAAAGTAATACAAATAAACTTTATTTGAATCAAACGGAATAAAATGATTACAATTTCTAATGACCTCTCGATTCTTCTCTTCAAAAATGATATTCGAATATTTGAGGTAGATGAGTCGCTTGATCTCCTTCGAGCTTGAATTTGGGTCGAAATAACGTTAATTCGAGGGCTTGACAGCAATCCCAAATTAAATGTCTGAAATTGAGTCGAATCCGTGATGAACGCCTTGAATCGCGCTTTGAACACCGTGGGCTTCCTTGGATTTGAACTTCTTGATTTGAGAGAATTTGGCTCTTGCTTGGACTTCTTCTCTAGGATTTTTTTGTGTCCTTTGAATTATGAAGAAGACCCTATTTATAGTTGTGGAATAGGAGTTCTTGCCATAATTACTTGATTGAAGGACGCGATTTGATTGGCCCTTGATGATTTGATTCAATTTGTTGCCATATCCGGAAGATAAAATTTGAGTTACCAAAATGATGGTATTCTCTTCCATATTGACGATATTATCTTGATTCCCAAGATATTGAGATTTGACATGTGGCGACATTTGATTGGCCAATAAATTATATATTAAAAATATCAAAATTAATTATTTATTTTTAGGAAGATTTTTTGGCTGTTGCAAAATTGAACCTTCCATAATCACACCAAAGAGTATTTCCATTATATTTGTTTCTTCGGCTCCAAATCAAGAAACGAAGGAAACTTTTCCTAATTTTGATATTGACTATTCCCTATAAAAGGAGAGACCCGTAGATGTTTAATTTCATCCCGCATAAGAGTAATCATTGTATTTCACGATTGAATTTGAGAACAGAGTAGCCCAATCAAAGTAATTGCTACACTTTGTGATGCACACCAACTCCTTGTTTAAAAGAGAATCCCTTTTTCTGCTTTATGCTGATTTTCTTATATATATATATATATATATATATATACTTTTCTTGCAATTTGCAGAAGTATAGGAGTGCACCATACACACTTTTGTATGTGTTTAACAATCATCACTATGTACACAATCGCTTGAAGAATTGTTGTGTAAACTCATATGTCCATTATCCTGCTTTATACTTTTTTTTTTTTAACAGTTGCGGAGATCCGGGTTCATCCTAGTCTGAACAAATTGCACCATCATTGAAAATTCAATTTTATTCATCACAAAAGGTAGGCACCCGGCTGGATAATAATTCAGTTACTTGGATTTTTTTGGAAAACTGATTAACGTTTCTATTTTTTTTTGTTCAATTATGACACAACCGCTTATAAATCTCTCTTCTTTGTGTTTTGACAGCTCTCACAATGGTGTTCTTCAAAGATGATTCCTCACCATCCGGCGTTCAACACTTGATGATTCTCGATGACGAAAGTCAATCCATCAACAAGGGTACTATTCTGGCAGTTTTCGATCCCGTTATTGGACGATATCTGCGACGGCATGACCAAGGTTGACAAATCCGTCTTACTTAGAGGAGTGGTCAAAGGAGATTCCTTCAAGCAAAACTTTCAAGACATGGACTTTACAAGCAACACATCACCAACAATCGGCCGAGTCAACTCCATTGCCGACATTGGGCCGCCACATCATTGAAGGACAAGCCAAATGGGGTGATTTACATCAAATTCGCCAAATAATTCCACTACATCAAAGGCTATTGGGAGTGGACCAAGACGCCCTCGCTTGTTGCAAGAATAGTCTTCAAAAGTTGAAAATCTACGATGCGGTGTATGCTTCGCTCTTCACGCACGACAACAACTCCAACATAATGAGGGCATTTTGCGGGCGTGGTGTCCGTCTCACGAATACCTTGTTGACTTCCTTTTGGAGAGCTCTCTATATCTTTGTGGGACTTGCACACTTTGGCGCTTTTCCCGTCCACTTCGCTCATGGTTGGTTGGCACATTACTTCAAAACTCACCACCAAGTTTGGCAAGGAGTACGTGGCCCCAAGATGACGACTTTTTCTCGCGAAGGAGGCGCGAAGTATTATGATCTCTGCAGATGCTCACAAGCATCCATAAAGGAGAACTTGTTTCGTTGACTTGCACCATGATCACCAAGGAGAAAGATTTCACATATGTTGATAATGGGAATGCGAGAGATAGAATTCGAGCGAGCTACTTCCTTGCAATTCGTTCAAACTATCTTCCTTTGCGGCAAGGTGGGTATTTCATCGTTGAACCACGCCGAGCTTCTCCCGGATAAAGGAATTCACTATCAAGCGTTTGTGCACATTGTCGAAGACCTTTTCTAAGGCGTGTATGCCTTGTATGCCCCAAATGCAAAGAAGTTCTCTTCAAGATTACAAGACATGATGGAACAAAGTCCATGGATGCTTTTTTCAAGAAAATATCGCAAGTTTGATCAATATGGAGCGAAGTGGTGAATCGCCCCCGTAGGTACAAAGCCCAACAATGGAGGTGGCCTGGTTGATGCAAATAGTCAAGCTTTCTTTGCATGTTGCTCCCCTTGCCAACGAGTGCAATGCTCAAGCCAACAAAAGAAAGAGTACTTCTCATCCCGCGGAGGAAAGTAGTAGTAACGCTGAACGTCATTGGAAAAGGTCCAAGAAGAATTTTGGATCCTTGCCATCACATGATGTTGATGATATTACGTACCATCCTCTTCAAATTGAGACTTTTGCCGAAGAGGTTATTTCTTTACTTCTTATTTAATAAATCTTCTCTCTTTTTTTTTTTTTTAAATTAAGCATGCAATATTTCGGTTGGAGAAGGATCTTGTCAACATTGATGATGATGAGTCACAAGGTAGCCAAAGGTCGGTTTGAGGCTTAACGGTGGCTAGGAATTCCATGGTTGACAAGACAACACGAGAAGAGACGCGTGACTTGGCTAAGGTTATACGAAGACACCTCATTGCGCGGCATTTCGGTGTTCGAAGGTGGGAAGTTTCTATATAAGCACCAAAGAGAGTTCCTTCGAGAACATGTGGAGTGATCTTCGTGAGAAATTAGCCAAAGACTTCGATTGACTTTATTTCATCTATTAAAGAAGATGTGTTTGTTGTGCTTGAATCCATGAAAAGCTTCAAGGATTTTGACATCTCTCACTTAGAAGAATTGTTGGAAGCGCTTTTTGCCCAGGCTGTTGCATATGATGAGGCAAGATCAATATCTTCTGAGAAGGGATCCAAAGAACTCCTTGCCCGACAATTAAGTGAAGCTAGAGATCGTTTGCATGATGCGAAGACCAAAGAAAACAAGGAGTTTGCCCAAATTATGTCAACCAGGATGATTGGAATCCATCAAAAAGGAGATTGACGGTTTGCGAAAGCGAAGAAGAACTTAATCGCATCATTAAAGCAACAACAAGAACTTCTTCAAATTGCTCAAGCTGAAGTTTTTGATATTGAAGAGGAGATTACTGCCATCAAGAGTATTTCCCCACTGAGTGATGAAGCGGTTGAAAACTTGAAGGTTTCAGCATTACATTTAGAGACCGCCAAATAAGAGTTGAAGAATCAAATCCCTTTGCTTAGTATTTTCCTTTTTTTTTTTTTGCTTCATGTAATAAATAACACCATTCTTGAGACTATTTAATAGAAATATTGTTTTTCTTTCTTTGCAATCTCTCAAGTGTATTTATTTTTCGCACCTTTTCTTTTCTCTTTTTTTTTCTTTTTTTTCTATTTTTTTACACAACCACTCCCGACAACAAAACTCAATTCAATACAAACTCATGACTGAACTTAGAACAAATCTAAGTTGCCTACGCACTCCTAATAAGGGGATCAAGTCATAACGTAGTTCAAAAAAATTATTTTTGATGGGGGCGTACACGCTTATACTCATGCGGGCCAGGAGTATCCATTTCTTAACCACCTTGGACTAGGTGGGGTATTTGATGTTTAACCACATAAAATGCCTATAGTGGAGTAAATTAACACTTTAACCACATGTATTTACCTTTGGTGGGGTATTTAACTTTTAACCATGTAAAACACCTTTAGTGGGGTAAATCAACAGTTTAACCACATGTATTTATCTTTGGTGGGGAAGTTAGTAGTTTAACCACATACATTGCCTTTGGTGGTTACCGTTCACATTTTATACTCATGCGGGTCGAAAGAACATGCGCTTTTAGGCTCGTGCGCCAAGGAGATTTTTTTTTTTTTTTTTTTTTTCTTCTTTTTTTTTGTTATTTTTCTTATTTTTTTCTTCTTTATTTTTGACTTCAAGGATAATATCGTTTTAAGAATTTCCCATTTATCGGGCCAATTCTTAATCCATCCTCAATGACCCAATTTATAAGCACCATTTGTGTATGCTTCTTTGATAACATAGGGACCATCCCACTTTGGTGTGAACTTATTTATTCGATGGGTTATAATGATGGGTCTTCTCACCGCAAGAACCCAAATACCAACTTGAAAGGAGCGACCGCACTTTCTTGTTGAATGCCTTAGCAAGACGAGCTTAATAACATTCGAGTCTTTGTTGTGCTTCTAACCTTTTCTCATCAAGAGCTTCCAACTCTTCAAGGCGTAAGCGTGCATTCTCTTCTTCATTATTCCTTCTTGTATGGCTATTCGCAGTGATGGAATTTGTTGCTCAAGAGAACAATAGCTTCAACACCATACACCAATGCATAAGGAGTGGATTGAGTAGGCGTCCTATAAGTGGTCCCGTCGCCCATAATGCTTCTCTCATTCGTTCGTGCCAATCTTTCTTCGACTTAGCAACCACTTTCTTCAAAGAGGTTACGTAAAGTTTTATTGAATGCTTCAAATGAGGCCATTTGCGGCATTGTACATGATCTACTTTCTTTGCTTGAAGCCAAACTTCTCAAAAGCTTATCTATCACAAAGTGTTGCAAAAAGGCTTCTCATTATCGGTGATTATATATCTTGGAATCCCATAGCGATAAATGATGTTGATATGAATGAAGTCGGCAACATTTTCTTTCTTGACTTCTTTGAGAGGTATCGCTTGACCACTTAGAAAAGTGGTCATTTGCGACTAAGATGTACATATGCCCACTAGAAGACTTTGTCATTGGACCAACTACGCCTAAGCCCCAAGCATCAAATGTCCAAGAAGCAATAGTATGGTGTAACGGCTCGTGGTTGGTGAATGAAATTCGCATGGAATTGACATCTTGCATCTTTGCGCATAATCCATGCAGTCCCTCACCATTGTCGGCCAATAGTAGCACATTCTTTTGATTCGAAAGTGTAATCGATGAGCACCACAAACCCCGAGTGAGCTTCTTCCATGGCTTGGATGGCTTCATCATCACCTAAACATCGCAAAAAGACTCCATCAAATGAACGTCTCAGATAGTGTGCTTTTGTAATAGATAAAACGAGTATGACGTCGGATGTCAACCCTTTGTCGCCGATCATCGATAGTTTTTCATACTTCAAATAATCCATGAGTATTTGATGCTAATATTCTTTCTAAACTTCGAATACTTCAACAACATGATTTTCTTCTTCATTACCACAGTCTTCTTCCTCAAAAATTGGAGGCACCACCTAACTTTGGCATATCGGCACGCGAGCTTCAACTTCAGGCATGGAGATTATAGAAGCAAGTTTTGCTAAAGTATCACCTTGTCTATTATTCTTCCTTGGGGTATGTTCAATTGTCACATCTCCAAGCCACCCAATGAGTCTCTTAGCGTAATTAACGTATGGGAGTAGCTCGGGTTTCTTCACTTCATATATTCCAAGCAATTGATTAACTACTAATTTGGAATCTCCATACACATCCAACCGTAATTTCTTTATATCAACTGCCATTTCGAAACCGGGATGAGAGCTTGATACTCAACAACATTGTTTGAGCAATTTTGAGTTAAGGTGAAGGAGTAGGCAACACTTCCCCGTCGATGTAACAAATATGACTCAAAGACCAGCTCTTTCTCTATGTGAAGCTCCATCAAAGTACATTTTCCAAGGGAGAGTAATTTCGACTACAAGTATATCTTCATCGGGTAACTTATCGGAATTCCCACTCGGCAGGATGGGATGATCGACCAAGAAATCCGCCAAAACTTGCCCTTTTACGACCTTTTGAGGAACATACATGATCTCAAATTGTTGTAATCAAGATACCACCTTGCAAGTCTGCATGCCAAAAGAACCGTCCTCGTCATGACATACTTTAGTGGGTTTGCTTTTGAAATAAGACGAACAAAGTGTGAGCTTGAAAATAATGCTTCAACTTTTGGATTGCGAAGATTAATGCCAAGCATATCTTTTCAATTGGTGAATAGTTCAACTCATTTGGCGTCATCATCCTACTTTAGTAGTATATGGCACTCTTTTTCCATTATCGTTCTCTTCTTCTAGTAAAGCCCCGTGGAACGTTCTTGGCGGTGACATAAAGAATCAATGGGCACCCAGGCAATCGGCGCAATCAACACATGGAGTTTCATCAAGTATGCTTTTATACTTTTGAAGGCATTTCGCAACATTATCAAATGGAACACCTTTCTTCATGAGACGGTTGAATGGTCGACACCGACCGCTAGATTTGAAATGAACCTTCAAGATAAGCCAATTTTCCTTGTAAACTTTTGAGTTCGTGAATATCGCGAGGTTCATGCATCCTTACTATCGCATCAATATTTGCTTGCTCAATCTCAATACCTCTATGACGAACTACAAACCCAAGAAACTTTCCAGAGTGGACACCGAATGCACACTTCAAATTAAATCTTAAGTTGATATCTTCTTAGCCGCTCAAAACTTTTCTCAAATCAATGAGGTGATCTTCTCGCTTCTTAGATTTCACGACCACATCATCGACATAGCACTTAATGTTTTTGTGAAGCATATCATCGAAGATTTTTGCATGGCTCTTTGATATGTAGCCCCAAAGATTCTTCAAACCGAATGGCATCACTTTGTAGCGAAAGATATACCTTTTGGGGTACAAAAGGTCGTTAACGGTTCATCTTCCTGGAGCCATACGTATTTGATTGTATCCAGACGATCCATCCATGAAAGATAGTGCCGTGGCCCGTAGTGGCATTCAATCATGAGTTCATTATGGGTAGTGGAAAATCATCTTTAGGACACGCTTCATTTAAATCTCTAAAGTCAACACAAACTCTGATTTGACCATTCTTCTTCCTTACAGGGACAATGCTCGAGATCCATGTAGGGTACTTGACTTCTCGAATAAACCCGGCTTGATGAGTTTGTTTACTTCAACTTCGATCAATGGAACCAAGTCGCCAAAAACCGTCATTGAGTTTGCTTAATTGGACGGATCCTTTCTTAACGGACAAATGATGTCTCGCTACTTTTGGATCTAATCCGAGGCATTTCTTTGTAGGACCAAGCAAATACATCCTCGTACTCTCACTGGCATTCGACATACGAATTTTCTTCATCAATTGTCAACAATGCACGATGTAGATTGGTCGTGGATTATCAATATCGCCCAAATTGATTTCTTTTAGTTCATCGACTGTGGCTTTGATCCCTTCTTCAAGTTCGGGAGGGCATTTTCGCGTCTTCTTCTTCCCCTTCTTCGCTCAATGTGATATGGTATGTTGAGACGGAATCGACTTCAAAGCTCTTGAGTAGCCTTGTGACTTTCCTGGCTCTTTTTCGTTGCTTTGATGTTTTAGAGACGCCCAACCTTTGATGGATGGATCCTTTTTGTTCAAGTTTTGAACAGGGGCCAAGTCTATCAAAGACTAATATTCGTTGCACCTTATTTCCATTTTTGTCAAAGGCATCCTCCATTTATGAAAATTCTCCTTCGACACATAATTGGCGTTGCTCTTCTAATGACTATTCGAATGGGAGTTGGTGCCACAAATCCAAGACCGGTTCGAATATGTCCACTTTCTTTCGACATCTTTTGGGTCTCCTTAGCTTCATAAGGAGCCTACCCAAGGTGGAGCTCTCTTGCGGGTTATACCCGCTTTAACGAGAAGATTGTAAGCTTTTTGGATCAAAGTATTACGCATCTTGGAGCTCTTTTCCATGTTCGAGTCTTGGGTTCTTCAGTTGGGCGGACAAACTTATCGAGTGGCTGGAGAGATGGTTTCTTGGCATCAAGTTTTGTTAAAGGGAACACCAATTCCTCCAAAGATCCATCGTCATCCGACTTGTAGAAGCACTCTTGACTTTGCTATCTTTGACTTCATTATCTTGATGCTTCGGTGGATTTTCATTAGCCTTAATTGACTTAATATCTTCAAGTAGTACTTGGCATCAAAAATATGACTCAGACGGTGAAAGGCTTGTCATCTCCAAGAACCTTTCTCACCACACCATCTTTACAATACTTGAAACATTGATGGCAAGTAGAAGGAACAACCCTATTATCATATAGCCACGAACGTCCCGAGAAGCATATTGTAAGAAGTTTTAGCATCTATAACGTGAAACAATGTTGTTGAGGCCATGTCACCCATCAATAACTTCAATATTATAATGCCGAGAGCCCTTTGCCCCCTTGGTTGAAGCTTTGGATCATCAAATGACTATTTGCGAGTTCATCCATGGGGATCTTCAACTCTTTTAGCGTATGCAACGATAAGATATTTACCACTGAGCCTCCATCAATCAAAATTCTATTCACCTTTCGCTCACGAGTATAGCCAAATACAAACAACGGTCTGTTGTGTGACTTGGAACCAAGAAGTAGGTCCTCATCAAAATGAAGGTAATCATTGACACACAATCTTCAACAATAGTGTTAACCTCCTTCTCGAACAAACATGATTCACTAGATGAAACATGTTGCTCACTCGTCACATTGCATGCAACATTTCCATCATTATGCATGTTCTCCATCGCAACATCTATGGATCCAAATGTGATGGTAATAAGATTGCTAGTTGCAATATCTTCTTCAAGTGATATATTTCCTCAAGAGACAATCGCATGACTTTATCTTTGAAAACGAAGCAATCATGAATTAGATGGCCTACCAAACGATGATACTTGCAGTACTTCGGGTCATCGACTCGCCCAGCTTCTTCGGGATGCTTCATTTCTGGCAACTCAATGAGGTTTGCCTTGATCGATCATCAAATATCCCGAGAGACATCGAGTCGATGAACGGATATTGTTTTGCTTGCATCTCCTTTAGAGTCAACTTTCTTTGCTCTCTCTCTTGAGGAATATCTTTCTTTTCATTAACCTTCGCAGCTTACATTGCCCTTAAACTTGATAGGTGTTGTGTTAACGCCATGGATTCCTTGTTTGGAGCTTTAGAAAAAACTTGCCCCTTTCTTGGCTTCATATCGTTCTTTGGATCTTTGAGACTCTTGGATGGGTGACCCTTCGACTCGCCATGCCATGCTTAACTCCATATCATGGGCCCGAGTAGCCAACTCTTCAAATGTCTTTGGTTGATTCCCAAGAATATATCGAAGGCCCCAATGCATTCCTTGATGCACATCTCAATAGCTAAAGCCTCGACAATCTGTCTTTTACAATTAAGGCTCAAGTTCCTCCACCGATTAATGTAGTCGATGACGAGTTCCTCCTTCCACCGACGTGTATTTGTAAGCTCGATCATGCTAACCGTCTGTCTAGTCTTTGTAAAATCGATTGAGAAATTCATGCTCTAATCGCTCCCAATCACAATTGAGTTTGATTCCAAGTTGATATACCAATCGAACGCATTGCCCTTCAAAGATCGGACAAATCGCTTTACTAGGTGATCTCCATAGGTTCCAAATCATTGCACGTTTCTACGAAATAAGACACATGTTGCTTTGATTTGCCCTTACCGTCAAATTGTTGGAACTTCGGAGGTTGGTAACCAACGAGGCATCTTCAAGTTATCAATTCGTTGTGTGTATGGCTTAGCATAGCTCAAGGATGATTTGGAGCTTCCATCGAATTTGTCTTTGATTGTTCCCATGATAAAATCCTTCAACTAATCAACAGGATCAAGCCATCGGCCGAAACTTGCAATTCTTTGGATACTGAGACTTTCTTTTTTCAAAGAGATTTCTCCTTCATTGATGTCTCTCCTTCATCTTGTGCTTCAACTTGTTTTCCCATTGCACGGCTCGTATCAACATTGTCTACTTTGTTCATCAATTTTGCAATTTGTGAGTCTTGCTCTTTGACATGATGGGTGAGTCCTTCAATGGCCCTCACAAACTTGCAATTTGCTCCTCCAATGTCGTGACATTTGTCACCATAACAGCGCCCACATTTGAGGTGAATGAGTAACTTGACGCCGAGCGAGAGTTGATGAAGCGGACTTCGTCATTTAGATCTTGATCATCTACATTTGTGTTTGCGAGAAGTGGCGAATCCTTCTCAACTATCTCATGCAGGATTCATATCACATGATGCATTTAATTTCTTGGATATACTCCTTGTGATGACACCAATGCTTTCGCTAGTGGCTTTTGAGGAGTTTGAAGTAGCAACTTTGGCTATTGTGATCTTGCAATTGGCCATGATACTTGAAAAACTTGGTGAAGAGAATAGACGAGGTAGAAACGGTCTCATCAAGGGCGTGCCAAAATTTGTAACACAAGTTTCTTGTCTTCAAATATGATAAACAAGAAAAAGTAATACAAATAAACTTTATTTGAATCAAACGGAATAAAAGGATTACAATTTCTAATGACCTCTCCGATTCTTCTCTTCAAAAATGATATTCGAATATTCGAGGGTAGATGAGTCACTTGATCTCCTTCGAGCTTGAATTTGGGTCGAAATAACGTTAATTCGAGGGCTTGACAGCTTAATCCCGAATTAAACGCTGGATTTGAGTCGAATCCTTGATGAACGCCTGAATCGCGCTTTGAACACCGTGGACTTCCTCGATTTGAACTTCTTGATTTGAGAGAATTTGGCTCTTGCTTGACTTCTTCTCTATGATTTTTTGTGTCCTTTGAATTATGAAGAAGACCCTATTTATAGTTGTGGAATAGGAGTTCTTGCCATAATTACTTGATTGAAGGACGCGATTTGATTGGCCCTTGATGATTTGATTCAATTTGTTGCCATATCCTAAGATGTGATTTGAGTTACCAAAATGATGGTATTCTCTTCCATAATTAACGAGATATTATCTTGATTCCCAAGATATTGAGATTTGACATGTGGCGATATTTGATTGGCCAATAAATTATATATTAAAAATATCAAAATTAACTATATATTTTTAGGAATTAAATTTGAATAAATTCCCAAAATACAAATAGAAAATATTAATTGATATTTAATATATTATTTTCCATGTGTCGTCATTTAATTGGACATGAATTTTAATTGTCTACACCCCAAATTTAATGCTCGACTTGAATACTTATAGATATTATTTTATTAAATATTATAGAAAACCAAATTGTTTAAAAGTAATTTTCAAACATAAAGGTTAATCCGGATCTTTCAATTTATTTGAAATGTATCCTCTCCACTCTAACCAAGACTTCCCAACTTATTTGAAAATAGGTTAATTTTTATATATATTTGGTTAAGATTTATTATGTTCAAATACGACATTTGAAATAGGTGGAATGCAATAACTATATATGAGTTTAAATATCATGAAAAAATATTTAGTTTTTTATTAAAATATAAATTATATTGGAAAAGTATTTTTACATATACTTGTATTGTAAATTTATTATCATACATTTCTTTAATCAAAGAAGCGATCAAAGAATGGAAAAGGTAATCATAAGAAGTTCAAAGATAAAATTTATATTTAAGTGAAATCTAAATTTAAAATAGAAATTACAAATAATATTTGATGTTATACTTGAGGAAGCTCCCATGAGGAAGCCCCTTCCATCCTGGGATCGTGCCGGAAAGATGGGGTTTCTTTGAGGAAATCGTCTAACATATCATTGACCCGCCATACGTGGGCCACTAATTGCGCCCAAGCCATGCGTGGTCATTAATCGCATTCATCACATCAAAGTAGAAAATGTGAAAGAACTTTTATTCATTATAATGAAAATCTTCAAGCCCCCTGGCGAAACATGAATGAAATATAAATAAATGTTTAACATCTCTTGGGTGGACACAAACTAAAAATGACAAAATAAAGTAAAATATATTGAAGCCTTCGAAAGGTCTGATGAGAGTTGGTGTAGGCGGAAACTAAGGAAAATCCACTTCATCTTCATGTCGTCGGTTAATGTCTCCTGATAGTCCCTATGTCCCCAATAATGTCGCCTATCTTGGTCTTCTTGTCGAGTTTGGGTATTAGGAAAGTGTTGGTGAGGTAATTTGGAGCCAACCCAGGGGTGATGTCCCAAGCTCGTGTCGTGGGGGCAGAGTATTTTCAGAGTGATGAGCCTGACAATCCTCCCTCCCGTGATATAGGGCGTCCCCAGCTTGTTGTCTTCCCAAGTCGATGATGATCCGAGTAATCCATGTATTCTTGTAGATGGCCTATCCAAATCAACTTTTCGATAGAGGCTCTCAACCGGATGCAAGCCTCGGTGGTGTGTCATTTATCATGATGGAAGTAACGTTTGGACTTATGTTGTCCGTAGCTATCTCGCATCTCCCGTACGTAGAGGTGTCTATGTGAGGCTCGATGATGTATCGAAGATTGAGCTTGTAGTTAGTTTCCCTCTATTTTTGTGGTTTAGTCTTTTATATGTAAATAATCAAAAACCCAACAAATATTTGGGATTTGTATTAATGTGATCACGGATGAGATTTTGTTGTTCTGTATGTATCTTCTTTGTAAGATAGTTTCATTAGTATATCTTCTTTGAGTTAATTTGTTTCCACTCTAGCTGGTTATTAATATGAAATTCAAGATTGGTGTGGAATATAAATAAACAATGAATTTTCTATCTCTCGAGCGAAGGCTAGTATTTCCAATAGTGGTGCGTTTAATGAAATTATTATCTTCCCGATTTCTTCTCGCGACTTCTAGTCGGCTCGGAGATCTTTTTTTGGCCTTGCGCTTACTCCTCCGCGTGGTTTTAATGCTTCATCTCCTCGCCATGTGTTATATCGTAATCGAGCGTCTCTTTCTATAGTGAGAAGATCTCCTTCCCTTAACATGCCCCGAGCACATTCTTAGAGGCGCTATGTTGTTGCATCCTTGTCAATGTATTTTGTTGGGCGTTGGTTACTTCATTTACACCTCCTCGAGTTATCCCATGAGATTGCGTAACGACTCTCCCACCTCATGTTGGACTAGGTTTGTGATGGTCTCGTGGTTCTTTATCTTTGTGAAAAACTATTAAATGAAAGCCTCGAGAACTTGTGCATCATGGTAATGGAGTTCTCCTGAGTTGATCAAACCAAGCCCGAGCTTGTTTGGTCAAGCACTTAGAAAGGCTTTGCGGTAGGGGAGCATTTGTCATCTCATAAAGGTCCGCCGCATAGAACTTGTTCAAATGCTCCGAAGATCTCGGTTCCATCGTACTCCAGGAGGTTAGATGTCTTAACTCCCGGGGGTAGGTGTTCCGCCAAGATATCGGGGCTCACGGGACTCCACTTCTTCAAGTGGTAGCTTGTGGATGAATATGTCCGACAAGATTGCTTAAGTTCCCTTTACCGCATCGTCGTCACTTCTTGGTTTTTGTTGCGTCCTTCATAACCTTTTTCTTGTCCTTCCCTCGGTTAAGTTCTTCACTAGGCGGCGGAGTTTGGGATAGCGATCCTTGGCTCCGATTGTACTTTTTCTTGTGGAAGTGGTGACGCCTTTCCCGTGGAATGGTCTATGTCCTCTCGCCGTCTTGATGGTTTTCCTTCATGCCGATCTCGCACCATGGCCTCGAAGCTTGAGATCTACTTTCTCGTGTTGTCGATTGAGTTCGCATCTTCGTGTATTTTAGTTGTTCCCACAGACACGGCGCCAAACCGATGTTGTTTTTTAGAGCGGATCACCAAGTCAATTGAGTTGACCAAAATTCTCTTCCTAAGAAAGAAGTCTTCATGCTAGTCCTCTTCCCGATGGGAGTCTTCTCGCCCTCTGCTCCTTGAATCGCTAATTCCTTCAATTGGGAACTTGCTTGCACACAAACGCAAATGTTAGAGGCCCCGAGGGTTTTCTAGGAGGCACCTCGACGCTCAAGTCAAAGACGATGAACGAGAGAACATAAATGAATCGAATACTAAATAATCAATTGATGATGAGTTAATCACTTACGGATAACATAAGGGACCTTTTTATACTTGGGAGATGGGCCACGTGAGCCACGTGGAGAAAAAACGATCGCTTGGGTCAAACCCATACTCATTTGGGCGTTTAATTATTAAGAGTCCATTAGACAATTAATATTAAATAAATATACAAATATAAAATAAATTATATTTAAATTATGAAATACCGTTTTTGTCCCCAACAATTATAAATTTTATTTATATTCCCATGAATGGAAACTACTTAAATATGGTTCAATATGAGTCAAACACCCATTTTGTATAAAAACCAAATTTCAACAATTTCGAGCAATTTAGAATAAAAATCTTGATCTCGCGAACAAGATTTAAAATATGATTAGTTAAATCAAATATAATAGCTTCATGAATCATGAGACAGGGCGTCGCTTGTTGCCTTTTAAATAATTTTAATTCCTATTTGGGAAAGCTTACTATGTAAACATGATGCTAGAAGCCTAGAACCAATATTGAACTACATCCATGGCGATAAGCTTATTCCATAAAAGGACAATTATCTCCCCTGTATAATATTTATTCCACAAATTTTTACTTTCTTTATATTAAGACATGCATGCATATTTTGTTGGTCTATATAGAAATATGGTAAAACCTTACGGATTGAATTTTGACTAATTCATAGTATAACGAATTAAAAATATAATTTCCACTTACCATTTGCATTCAAAATAACAAAGAATTTAACATAGAATCCAATTAGAATATAATTGAGAAATAATGCCAAGGTCAGCTATAAATAATTGTTCACTCTCACAAATCACAAATAAAAAATTAACACAAACGACATTTGTATCATCAATTATGATGGCCATTGTTTCCCCAAGATTTTGCATTATCTTTCTGCTCATTTTGGCATCAGGTACAACTTTGATCATGTCTTTTTCCATCTTTGCAATAAACAAAAGAAACAAAAAACTCGGGTTTTTTTTTAATTTTAAAATAAATTAACCTGAGATTTAATTAGCCTAGCTAATTAAAGAAAATTCCAGTTATATTTCAAAATTACAAATATCCCAATGATGATTCTTTGTAAAATAAAAAGAAATATCAAGGGAGTATTGGTAGTTTTATGCAATAACTGGTTTGTTTTGTAATTAAGCTAAACTGCACTACAAGTTTTATAATTAACCCCTTTTTACGTGGCTTGCATAAATTTGTTACTTTTGATCAAATTGTATTCAACGGCAGAGTTGAGGGGGTCAACTTGGGCCCTGAACCCCTCCCCCTTAAGTTATTTAACTTATTTTTTTAAGAAATAAAAATAAAAATTCAAGTTATAACATTTTTTTATCATCGGGCGCACCTTACTTGCATGGGCTAGCGGCGAAATTGATTGCGTTTGTTTTGATTTATATTGTACCAATGATTTCATTGAAAATAAAAATCATACATATTAATTTTTGACGTATTTTGTATCATATGCATATATATCTATGAAGCATCGAGATTGGTACATGACACATGTATAATATGACACGGCTACAAAAATATATACATCATCATGTTTTGAAATTTTGAAGATACTAATACAAGATATATATACATATATAATTATATATTTTTATATTATTAAAAATACAGACACAAAAAAAACATGTTGAAAGCATCAATAATAGAATAAATACTATCTCTTTCTATTATGTGCATTTATAAGTGTTCCTATAAATGTGGCTTTGTTTATTTCAAATTGTCTCGGATACTAAAATGTCCATGAGTATTAGTAAAAGCCGTATCCGGTTGGAATACGTTGTACTAACAGAAGCGTCCGTGTTTCATAGGTACATATGCCGATAATGTCGCGCCTTCTCCTTCAATAAATGACAACAATGGTGTGGCACGTCCTCCTCCAAGGTATAGATGTGTTGGTGTTCTTGGCGTATGTGGTAAAACTTTCAGTGCCGCTCGTTGTTTTCAATTGTGCTACGATTACTTTAATGACGTTAATCCCGAACCACATTGTGACCAATATCCTGGTTCTAATTATCCATATTGCTATTGTGAACATGATTGTTATTAAATCTAAATTAGAATTTCTTCTCAAAATGAATAAATATTAGTGTTGAGGAATGTAAGCTTTTATATAATTTAGTATATGTCTTTATGACAGATAAATTAAACCTCTGTGTGGTCCGATGGTATCGTAGTTAGTTAGGTTCTTATAAAACCCTTGGTGAAGGGTTCGATTTCCCGCCCTACATTCCCTTTTGTAATATTATAAATGAAAAATGAAAAATATGTCTTGTGAAATGGTAATATATATGTCTCCATTTATTTATGCTTTTTATATTCTAACTTTTCTAGTTGGACTTTATAAGTATTTGTTTTCTTGTGTGAATGAATTTATTTAGACAATACCATTAGACTTGAGATTTATACATTACATTTGCTTGGAAGATAATAATATTCCACATGATTTATTAAATAATTTTCTATACAACAACATTTTAGATTTATAACATTTAAATTTGATCTTAATCAAAGGGACGGTATCATGCATATAATTTGAATATTTAAATGGTATCAAGTATTTAATTTGAGCTTCATACTTCACAAGTAATGCGCAAGCTTGATTGTAGACATAATTTTTGTGAATCAAGTGGCAAATTTATATAGTGGTTAAAATTGTATATATATATATATATATAAGAATTCCAGAACTCTGACGACAACTAACTAAGGAGTGTCGATCTACCTACTTGAGTAGCTAACTAAATGGGTTCTACACCCTTGAATCAACACACACCCATATAAATGTATATATGTATGTGTTGATCCAACAAAGATAGAACTCATTTGGGCGGATGTGAAGTGTCGATGCTAGCTAATTAAGGGATAAAAAGGGAAAAGAAGAAGAAGACGAATTTAAAAAATATAGTGATTGTCCCCATACTACAAATAGGGTCTTTTTGCGACAATTATATATTGTTCTAAGTGATGATTTGTCATCGTTACGAATTATTGTGAATAATTAGTACCATGTCAGACAACTTCTCAAAATTGAGCTAAACTCGTAATATTGACGTTTTGGTGGAGCCAGAACACCGACGGTGCGGTGATACACAAAAATAAAATTGGACATAAAACCAAGAAAAATTCTCACTACTTTTTTTTTTTTAGAAAGAGGGGTAGGCCAGGGGGGCCAGGGCCCGTTGGCCCACCCCTAGATCCGCCGATTTGACGACTATAGTCATTATTACTTAAGCGAGAACGTCATGACATGGTCGCAAAACTCGTAATACTAATTTTTCTTTATTTTTGTTTTTTTTTTTTTTTGGTTTTGTTTTGTTTTATGGTTTGATTTATAGTAATAATTCAAAATATGAGTACTAAATCATTTGACATAAATTTAAATATCTTAACTGAATTAAGGGGATCATTGTTGATTCTTATCAAGTCATAATTATAAATAACAGATTTTAATTAAAACTACAATCATCACTGCACAAGAATTTCGAGAAATGAATTATGATGAACTGATTTTAATTAACTATCAAAACTCTACATTTTCTAATATTCAAATCTAATAATGTAAACATGGTGTTACACACATATATAATAAACTTACCAACACATTACTTCCTAATTTAATATAAATTTATTTCTTGAATCTTGACCAAGGGTATTTGCTTAATTTGTCCATCATTATCGTGTCTAGTCGTGTAATTGGGACAATCTTGACAAGCCCTCTTACAAATTAGTCTACTCTCAAATCCAATTCAATTCTTACTTTCAGTAACGTATTATAAGTTACGTTAATTGTATGAGGTAAATTTATCACGTTGACAAGATTTTAATACTCGTGTCTAATTTCAAATTTCAAGATTCAAATTATGTTCTTTAACTATTTGGATGGTTTATCAAGTGACGACTCGAGAGTGTTTGCGTGAGCTTATAAGCTTTTCAAAATATCTTATAAGATGTTTAAGAGCTTATAAGTTGTTTAAATTTGTTTGGTAAACTTTTATAAAAAAAAAGATCTTATAAGCTCCTAAAATAAAATGTTAGGAGCTTATAAGTTGTTTTTAAAAAAGTTGGGGAATCCCAACTTATTTTCAAAATAAGATCTTATTTCAACAGCCTCCTTTAATTTTGACTATTTTAATTACACAATTTTCATTGCTAACATCTTAAAAGTTATGACATCTTTTTTTATCCAAACACTTTAATCACTTAGTCTTAAAATAAGATCTAACATTTTTTTTTCCTTAGATCTAACATCTTATAAGCTCTAAAAACATCTTATAAGATGTAGGAACTTATAAGATGTTTTAAATAAAATTAGCCAAACACCCTCATGAAGTTTGGGGTAATTACAAGAAAAACACAGAGAGTTTCAACAATTACATCGTCAACTTTTCTAAATGTTATAATTAGGCCCAACCTTTCGTTTGGCTACTTGTAAGATTTAGAAAAAATTGAGGGATTTAATCGTAAAATGTAAGATGAAAAGTTTGGCGTATCTGTAATATTCAAAAAATTGACTGATGTAAATTTGAAATATTTGATGTAGTCAACAAATTACGCAAGTTCAACTAATGATTGAGGTAAAAATGTAAAATGGAAGCAAACCCACAAGGGGATTCTATAGTTTTAAAACTTCTTTGGGTTTTATTGTAATTATCCCAAACCTGAGGATGTTTTTATAATTATCCCAATAACTAATTTATATGAATCACAGGTAGAGGTGGCAATTAGGCTCGATCAGGCCAATGATGGCCCGTCACTGGCCCGACCTGAAATTCATTTGGACCAATATTTTCATAACGTGGCCTAACCCACGTAGTGCATTTTGCTTGGGACTAGTCGGGCTGATTGGGTCATTGGACCCGTTAAGCCAAGCCATATAGGCAGTCATTTTTGGGCCTACAAGTTCATGGCTCAATCTAGCTTTATAGCTTTATAGGGTATAAAGAAGCAACAACATTAAAGTGTAACCTCAAGGAAACAGAACCACCAAACAAGAACCTATTTTATAACAAGGCAAAATTTGTACGAGAAAACTTTACAACAGGTGTAAAAATGAAGTGTTCGCCTAACACTACCAGCATATCGAAAAGCTACGATCAGATATACTTTCATTCCGCTCATCCAAATATATTCTCAGCAACGGCAGAATGTAACATTTCATACCTTAATAGTAATGTGACCCAAGATGTGGACCTGTAAAATTATTTCATGGAGAAATCACCCAATAAGCAGAAGCTGAAAACAGAGGGACCAGATAATGTTCACTCCACCCGATTGGTGCAGGTCATAATAGCAGATTTCAGCTCTTCCTTGCTCAGGGAAGTTTGCACGATTACCTGTGCACGTCACGGATGCAAGTTAAAATTATAGAAACATAGAACAAAGGATTAATTACAAAAACTATCATTGAGGTTTTTTCTAATTACAAAAAAAAAAAAGCCCAATTCCTCCACATTTACTTCTATTCTACAAATTGCGCCGGTTGGAAGGGGGTATTTGTAATTTTGAAAGATAACTGGATTTTTTTTAGTAATTATACAAATCTCATGGGGAGTTTTGTAATTTATCTAAACCAAATAACAAGAAACATTGTGACAAATATCAAGAAGTATTTCTCCTTGGTATACTAAATAAAATTTCATTGATCTAGTTATACTGAAACTGAATTGGAGTATGAAGGTGTAACCTCCTGTACTCTATTTCCAGCTCGAGCAAGCAACTTGTACTGATTCTCGAACATAGAGGCCATATAAACCTGCAAAAGCCCACTGATTAACAGTTCTATTCCAGCAGAAACAGCCAAGGTTTTAGAACATACAAAACCACAACCACATTTAAGTTTCATTATTTTCCCCGATTTGTCAATCCTTTAACAGTATAGAAGTTCTATGTTAGAAGGCAGAAAAATTTAGGGATGATTACAAAAACCCTGCCTGAGGTTGGGACTAATTACAAGAAAAACTCAGAGATGTTTCAAAATTATAAAGGGGGTGGTAAATATAATATTTCTATAAATATTAGGGGGATTTTTGAAATGTTTTTTTGCTTATGAGGAGGGAAAATGTAAGACAGAATCAAACCTCAAAGGAGTTTCGTAATTTTAAAAACCTGTGGGTTTTTTTGTAATTAGCCCGAACCTCAGGGGTTTACTTTGTAATTATCCCTAATATTTACTAATTTCGATTCTATATGAATGAGATAATCAGTCTTATAGCTGCTTTTCCATCAGCTGTCAACTTGATTAACTTCACCTGAAATGTTGGCGCCAAACCCGGGCTCAGAAAATAGCGTCCTTTTGACACAGATTGGATTCCGTCAAACTGCTGTAATTCCTTGATGAGCGATTCCACATCAGCCCACTACACGGTTTTATAGCAAAAAATTGTCAAGATTGCCCGTGTTTCTGACCAAAGAAATCAGAGTTGCAATGGAAATATGAAAAATGCATGTAATGTAAATATTTGAATATAACCTCTGTATCTGCCTGAGCTGCTTCAAGTGTACCATCCAAGGGATCATGATCCCCAACGACAGCTTCAAGGGCTCCTATCAGTGGATCAGGCTGTCATGAGAAAAAATAAACATTTTTATTCATTATAACTTTTTTTTGACAGCCTAATGCCATTAGCCATGGATAAGAATTACCGTTATTTCCTTCAGAGACAAAAATATACGCTCAAGCGAAAAATCTAATTGGTGAACTTTCGCCTCAACAATCTGCAACCAATAACACTTTCTAGGGTAAAATATGTGCATAAAAAACGAAATACAATAGAATGCATAGCCCGGGCTTCAATACTTATTTGGTGAATAAGTTGTAAAAATGAATTTATATATCTCAAAATGAAACCAGAAGAAGAATTAGAAATCTAAAACACCTTTCTCCATGCTTTTAGATTATACAAAATTATAAGCAGAAGTTGACATTTGAAAATACTAAAAACTATTTTTTTTTTCAGCCAAAAGCTGACAACCACTTTTTTTAAGTGTTTGCAAACACTTCTTTAATCAACCAGAATTGAAATACCTGGCCAACTTTAAAGTACGATTCAGGATCCAAAGTGGCATCCCAGGAGACTTCTGTCTGATGAATTAGTGCAGGTACCCCTTCAATCTAGATGCAGAGAATTTGTCAAGTATAAATACCAATATAACGAGTCATGGAGATAAACATGTGACGGAGTTTTCAGTAATTTCAGCAGCTAACAATTTTAAAGCTCCAATACTCACGATTACATGGTCAAGGCTCAAACCGTAATATATAAAAATTTATGGTCGAAGAAATTACATCATGGGTGTCATAGACAATTTTGATTTACCTCAACAAAGACACCAAAGTATGTAATCTTTTAATGCAACACTTGACTACATCTCCAACAGTCAGTCGTGCCTGCAAAACAGAATCGCAGAGAAGCTCAAGAAATCGAATTAGCTATTGAATAAAGCAGGCCTAGAAACATTTGATAGGGACTTAAATTTCAATATTTGGGACCTTAAGGCACACTTAATGCACTCATCGTGCTGTGTTTTCCAGCACAGTTTTGTGCTTATCAAACACTTCTCGCAGTTTGGTCCACCACAAAAATAGCGAGGAGGCATGTTATTTAAGTTACTTATGACACGGAGGATTCCATTTGAAAAACAAATTTCAGAATTCACCATAAAGTGGAGTAGGAGTCTTCAAATTGCCGAGTTAAATTGAAGCTCGGGGGTCCAGAAAAATATTATCATAGGCATATCTATCTTGCTAAAAATAAAACATAACGTCCACAAAAACTCAAATTTACAAAATCAGAAAAAGGACAGACTTTATAGAAAGAAGAATTCAAAAACTTAGATGGATGTTTACGAAATTCATAGCCGCAGAATTTTTGGTTTCCGAAAAATTGGCAATTTGAATCATAAAAGCACGCAATAAGCTGGAGCACACCAGATCTGGTGTGTCAACTCTGCCAACTCCATGTTAGTCACTACATTTTCCTTGTATAAGCAATTAAGTAAAGGTTATTACGAACAAGATTGAACCAGCAAGGAGTTTGTCTAGAGATGTTGTCTTACTATATATTCATTTTGCAAGTGATGACTGATGATCATAATGCATTGGTCAAATACACAAGGTTTACATCGGCCCTCTTTAGTTCAACACGAAATATCCATAATAGGTAATGTTTGACAGAATAGACGATGAACAGATAAAGAGATGTATTAAGAAACTAATACACAATGGACAATTTGAATGACAGAGAGAGAACGTTAAGCTTTTGCCGTACATTAATAAACAGGGATATGCCATTAGGAGCATCGGTTGTAATAACAAAAAATAATTTTAAATTCAAACTGTTTCTCTGTGTATATCTTTTTCCCAAATAATAAATATTACTTATGCAAAAAAAGATGAAAGATTGGAGATAAGCCTCTACAGAAGAAAAAAATGAAGGGACCTTTGGAACTTGTTTCAACTGGTTTCAAATTGAAACTAATTTTGTCAAACTCATTTAGGAATATAGTTGGTAAGTACTGCCCGTCTGCCTCAATCATGATTATTCACGTCTGAGATAATTGAACTTAAAAGCCATACACAGAATTCATCTTTAATCAAATAACTTCTGCTGGAAAACCTTCAAATCTGACTCAATATACATAAGATTAACTAAAAGTAATTACGACTAGCTTGAACAAGAATTTCTTACCATGAGACTTCTCTTCTTTTCAACCATTTCTTCCTTCTCTTTTGGTTTTATGGAAAGAATTAGCCTCCGAGAATTTCTGTCAGCCAATACTACACCCACTTTGATTTTCTGCAAGCAAAGGGATACTAAGTAAATATAATAAAAGTTAAAGTAAAAGGTTTTTTACTTCAAAAACTGATCATCCAAACCTGACCAACAAAGGATGATAAGAATTTGAGTTTCTCTTGATCATAGATCATGAGAAGATCCTCAAGTTTCGTATCTGATGTTATCGCCCCGTCCATCTTACTACCAATTTGTGGATCTACTACTGACTCAGAGGCATCGGCCATGCTAGTAGCTTCGTATTTTCCGATTATGCCCAGGTTTTGCCTGTAGATGGATGGGTCTAAACCTTTTCTTCTCAACCATGACTCAAAAGCTAAAAACTTCCACCGAGCAGCAAGATTGCGATAAGGCAGAAATCCTATCAAGGAACCAAATGACACCTGTAAACAAAAAAAAGAACAAACAAACAAAACAAAACAAAAGAAGATGTTAAAATAGCGATGTTGACACTAAAAATATCAATCGGACAACAGTAACAAATTAACTCACAACAAATCCTCTAGTACTGGAGCTAATCAATTCAACTTCTTCTCTTTCTCCTGTCTTAACTAACTTTTCAGCCCTAGCCCAGTCATCATCCTCCCGCTCCTAGACAAGTAGGCAACAATCAAAGTCCACCACAAAAAACCTTCTCATATGTAATGAACTAAAGATGATAGCCAACCTTAATGGGTGAAATTGTAAGGAAGTTCTCAAGCTCTGAGGGATTTCCAAAGCTTTCAGGATTCGTTGGAACCACCTCCTCTCTAATTTTCTGATCTGTTGCTTTACTAGAGCGATCTAATCTATAACACAGTATCATAGTCATAAAAGAGCAACTATAAACATGTAACACACGCACGCACACACACACATATACTACACTACCTTTTTGGTTTTCCTATAAGCACAGTATCCATAGAAATTGTATTGGTACTTCTAGAAGATCCATCAGAATCAAATGTTTTCTCTCCAGACCACATATCCGCCTGCAATTCTTGAAAAAGAACCAAGATATTTATTAAAAATGAAGTTTAATCTTCAATAGCTCGACAGCATATTTTCTGTTATAACATAAATGCCCTTAACCACAAACTAATCAAACTACCTGTTGCAGATCCCTTATCCAGTCCAGAATCTTTTTGCCCAGCTTCCTGGAATTGGTTCACATTGCTGTTTGACACGGTCACCAGTTGATTGTCCGAGCTGGAAATATCAAAATTATCCTCAGTGACAACATTATTGAATTTAGACTCATTAAGCTCATTCAATGATTCCTGTTCTCCTTCTCTACTGAAATTGTGGTTCATCATCTCTGGCTTTTCTGAAAGTGTGACAGCATCATATTTCAGATCCTTATCTCCAATTTCAGACTGACTATTCTCTTCTGTGCTAATTGTCATTGGTTCGGGTTTTTTCAACAATGTAATATCACTAAACCTCTCCTTTTGTGGCTCTTTCCCCATTTTCAGTGTTAAATTCGGCTTCATTCCGAATCTTGAAGATTTTCCATTCGCACCATCATCCTCATTAAACAAACTCGGTTTGCGCAGGATAACATTGGGTACACTGCTTTTAGTCTCTTTTGTGGCCTTTTTCACTGGTTGGCTAGCGTTCTTAGCATCTGCTTCAACTGGTTTATTAGTTACCTCAAACTTGGTTCCTTTCTTCGGAACAGGACGAACCAAATTTAATCCTTGTATAGATATCGTTGACTTCTTTTCATCAGGCAAATCCAATGGGATATCCTCTATTTCTTCACTCAATGCTTTGCCCTTATTTTTATCTAATAGCTTCTCGATTTCCAAATAAGACAAATCCGGATTCGACTTCCTACCCATTATCTGAAAAATTCAAATGAACAGAAGTATATATTGTAACAACCTAGAGAATACATTTTTATCAAGACAATGCAGCACAGAAAATATAGGTTTAAGATAATAAAGGAAAGCTCGGAGATATGATGAGATAAAACATAATAGTCCTGTTCTTTAGCAGATTGCACAATGATGAGAAATATATTCTCATCTCCGAAACATAGTTCAATGAAGCAACCTACGGTTAGTTAGATGCAATGTATACATAAAAACATGTGATTCAATCATCTATGCACACAAATTAGTCTCTTCATATTAAAGCATGTCTTATCACTTTCTCTCACAAGCAAATTATTCGACAGAAAATTATGAAAATTCCGAAATCAGCGTAATACTATATTTTTACATTCCATTATCTATGGAAGCAGCATGAACTTGTACTACAAACACCACAACCTAATAAGTCATATAATCTCATAATCAATTGAATTTTCAATAGAAATTTCATTCTTAACTCAGCATCAATATATAGGTTAATCTTTTATTTACCAAATTCCAAGATTTCAAAATTCTAAAGACAAATAACGAAGCAAAACACACTGAAATCGGTGCTTGTGTGAGGAGATAAGAGAAGGGACCTTAGCTAAGGTGACTTTGGGGTCTTCCCCAATCATTCTACCAAACTTAAGCTCCATTTGATCCCACTCGTCGAGCTTTGATTCATCTTTTGACGCAAAAACCAAAATATTTCTGGATTTTCGATAAGGAAAAGTCAGAATTCTTGGGTTTTTGGTTTGGAGAAAGGGTTGTGAAAAGAACTGAATTGCAGATAAACTTTTTGCGGTGGTAGAAGTGCTGAGAGTGAGACTGTCCATTCTTGATAAATGGAGGAAAAGTTCATCAGCTAAGATGGATAAACATATGGGTTTTTTTTTCTTATTTCTCTGAAACTTTACAGTCCCTATTAGGCTATTAAGGGAAGTGAAGAGTGGTGAAGAGGAACGAAATGAAGAAAAATAAGGTAGTTCTATCCTTAGGCCAACTCCAACCCAACTTCAAATACCACACTATAACACCAAATATGCAAAAATGCATCTCCAACCCAACTCTAAACACTATACCAAATTTGGTGTTGTGAATAGTATTACACCAAATTTGGTGTAACACTATTCATTTACACCAAATTTGGTGTAATACAATATCCCCTATTTGCCCTCCAATTCTCTTCTATTTTAAATTTAAATTCCACTTGTATCCTCATTTTATACATAATTAATTTATATAATATGGTTCTAATAATTAATTAATATTTTATATAAATAATAATAATTAACAAACAATTATAATTTAAACTAAAGAGATACTAGTATTAATTGTAATATTTATTTTTTTAGTATAATTAATTAATTTAATATTAATTAAATATATATTTTTAGTTACTTACATTAATAGTAATAAACTATAAGTAAATAAAACAATTGTATAAATACATAAATTTGCTCACTATAAAATGAAAAAGAAAGAATAAAATATTCATTTGGTGTGAGATTTGGTGTAATGGGTTGGAGATGGTTTTGACAAAATTACACTAAATCACTAAATTTGGTGTAGTTTTTACACCAAATTTAGTGTTATGGATTGGAGATGGTCTTAAGAAGAACGGGCACGTGATTGACACGTGAAATGAATATTTTTCGAAGTTTTTTTTTTTTTAAGTACAAGTACTAGGGAAGGAAACGCACATTCACAAGGATCGAAACCGGTCCGTAATCACCCCGATAGCACAAATTTCTATTATTGAAACACAAAATTGATCCCGGTTTTAACATATTCCTTTTTAATTGTTTTATACAATAAATAATAGTCATCTGCAAAATAATAAGTCGTTTCCAATTAAAGGAAGAGCTAATGAGCTATGGTAGATTAATAAATGAGTGGTGCACTATTCACACCTCATTCTCCTCTAAATATACCATCCTCCATATAATTATATAAATATCATGAATTTAAAAAATTATAATGCTCTTACTACATATTGATTGGCACGATTGTGCCACATGATCAACCATAATAATAATACATATTGACTAGCAAGACTGTGCCATAATAAAGTGACATAGACAATCAAAAACTCCAACATTATGAGTCCTAACATTAGGGCGTATCCTAGTAGAACTTAGGTCACATTTGGATATGAACGAGATTTCATTTTCGTTCCACCTAAGAATTTTTTTGACCAAACATGCAATTGGTTATGAAAATTTTCGAAAAATATACTATTATCTCACTTTCACTTTTTCTCAATTTTTCTTTCACTAATCACATCTACACATTTTTTCACAAAAAAAAAAAAAAAAACTAATCATCATTACACATTCTCCCACAAATTTCACTATTCACTCACTCACACATTTCTAACTACCAATCACATCCAATCATTATTTTATTTTTTTAAATCAAATCAACTTTCATATTTACCTTTTCATCTCACCTCCAATCACACTCTCAAAATTCATATTTTTTCTCCCAAAATATTTTTACCACTATTCTTTAACAAAATGAAAGCATATCCAATCGCACCGTTAGCCTCCCAAAATTTTCAAAAACTTCATTATTCTACATATATTTCATTTTTAAACATTAATTTTAATATTTATTTCTATTGATTTAGCTCTCCAAAATTAATCGCCTCCTTCACGCCCACCCCCGAGAAAAATTAAATGTCTATCTCCTCGCCCGCCCAACATTTCAACTCACCATTATTGCTCGATTCAATCCAACAACAAGAACCTCACAATCGGCCAAACATCGACGCCTCTTTCATCGTTGTCTTCTCTCGTTGTGCCACCACAATTTCATTGTCTTCCATGTCTGTCAAGAAGCGGTCTTTTTTGATATAGGTCATTATTACACGAGTGTTGTTTGTTTAGACAGAGTATATGAAAGCAAGAATCATATGATTGTATATTTATGTATTGCACGATTGGGGGTATGTTCTTGGTGAAAAAATTGTGAGATAACAAATAATCCTTATCTTTTAGATTATACACGAAATATTTATATATGGTTGCACATAGATAACGTGTAATTGGGATAATAAGGAGTTGTCACATGTCTCAAAATAGTGAGGTAATGACATGTGTAATGTTTGTTTTTACTTTTAGTGTATATAGTTGATTTACAAATAAATTTTACAAAATTTGAAGTTAACGATTTGTATGATACTCTTCTAAATTTTAAATTTCTTTTTTAGTATTTCTAATTAGTATTGGATCTCCTATAACTATTAGAAACAAATTTGCGACACCAAAAGCTCATCTTTTAACAATAACACTCATGTGTTATGTAACACACAAAGATGGCAAAATGCCCCGAACCCGACCAAGACCCGTTCCCTCTAGAACCCGATGGGAAATTCCCATTTCGGTTATTTCAATGGGGTGATGATGGGTTTAGATCACCTCGCCTCGCCTCTAACTTTATATATATAATTATATATTAAATATATTATATATGATATTATTTTCTAAAAATCATCATCTAATTAATATTCATTTTTTCAATATAGTTTAATAATTATAACACATAAATTTAACAAAACATGTATATATTTTGTTAAAATATATAAATTGAGAATTAAAAATATTATTTATATTATAAAAATACAAATGAGGACACCCGTCCCCCCCGCCGCCTGCTTCACCCCGCCCCAATTAACGAGGTGGGTATGGGAATATCAAAATAAACCCGCCTCAACCCGCTCCGTTGGCACTCCGAGTAACATATTGATGTTGTTCTAGTTTATTAGTATTATCTTGTGTGACTTGGACAAAGCTTACAAGGACCTCTTATTTCCACTGGTTACCATTTCCATTTCCTCATTTTGTGGTTATTTCTTTACTCTCCATTGAATTAAACCATTTTTGTGTTATTACTATTTTTTTTTTAGTTGTTTCAAATGTCAACAAATATAGCTCTTCCACCCCATCTCCTTAATTTCAGGTTGCTCCCCTACTTTGTCCACTTCAATTTTCGGCCTATAAACTTGCCATTTTCAATTGCAAGAAATGCTCATAATCTAAATCTAACAAAGACCAAATTTCCATTTTTTTCATAGAAATTATTATTTATTTGGTCTTGTGAAAACGTTTGAAACTCAATTTCATCCAAATAATAATAATAATAATCATAATCGTGGTTTTGAAAAGATGGCGCAATTTGGCACGACGCAAAAATGCAATGCTTGTGATAAAGTGGTTCATTTTGTGGAGATGATGTCTGCTGATGGAATTCCATATCACAAGAACTGCTTCAAATGCTGCCATTGTAATGGACGCCTTGCGGTATGATTTATATTTTTCTGTATTTTTTTAAATTAATTTATTAGTTTTTATTTTTCAATTATGTGAGAAATGTTTTCTAAAGATGTTTATATATTCTTTGAATAATCATTGTATCATTTGGTTGAAAAAATGATAAATGAAAATTCGATCATTTATAATCCAGGACAAATATATGTATGACATTTCATTGACATAAGAAGATCATTAACAATTTGAGATATTTATGGGAGTGTATCACAATCCAGAAAGAAAAAGGATTGTCAGCTTCTAGTAAAAAAAAAATAGTTTTTAGTGCTTGCAAAATGCCAATTTTTGCTTTTGATTCTACTTGATTTATTCAAAATCTAATAGCAGGGAAAATGTGCTTTAGGTTTGTGATTATGTTTGCGATTTTATTTTCACAAACACTACCAATTTGTGATTCTCAACTATTTTTATCTTCTGTTATAATAAATTAACCACTTCTTCTAAAGCAAAAGTCCCTATATATTTTACTGGTAATTAAAAAAAAACTGAGGACCTTGAGCTTTGGTTTAGTTACAAAAAAATCCCAGAGATATTTCAAAATTATAAAAGGCCCCTCAAATTTGATTTTGTCTTAAATTGAAGGAGTAACTGTAATATTTCTATAAATATGAGTGGGGTATTTGAAATCTTTTTACGCTTATGAAGGTGGAAATTGTAAGACTGGATTTTTGCAATTTTAAAAAATATTTAGTTTTTTTCTCACGTAATTGGCTCAACCTCAAAAAAAAGTTTTTTTTGGTAATTATCCCCATATTTTATGTTGGAGTAAGTCTCTTGTGGACGGTCTCACTGGATCTAAATCCATGAGACGGACCTCCTGAAACCGTCTTGAGAACATGAACTATGAAAATAAATTTAAAAATAATAATGAACCATGAAGAAACAAAAATAAACCCTAAAAATATGAACCATGAAGAATAAACCCGAAAAACAAAAATAAACCCAAAAAATAAAAAATAAACCCTAAAAAAACTAAAAACCTAAAATCCCAAATCAATTAAAAATAAACCCAAGAAACAAAATAAACCCTAAAAATACAAATATAAACCCTAAGAAAAATAAAATCTGAAAAAAACCTTTAAAACTTTACAGAGGTGTAAGAACCGTCTCACGGATCTAAACCGTGAGACCGTCTCACGCAAGTTTTGCCTTTATGTTGATGTTTCCCTCTTTTTAACCTTGCCCTGATTTAGAATGAAAGAACTGTAATACAATCTGGGCTTCTATTACCATAATCATTGAGTTTTTCATGGAACATAAAAATAATCTCTACCGTTCGTTCTTTTTTAATTTATTTTTTTATTTCTCACATTGTTTTCATTTATCAAATTCAACATAAATAGGATGTGAATTGGCTAATATTCACAAAATTAAATTGACATCAATTATATTATTTTAATTACAGATGAGCAATTACTCTGCTGTGGATGGGAAATTATACTGCAAGCCTCACTTTGAACAACTCTTTTAAGGAAACAGGCAGTTTCACTACAAAGAAGTTCACACCATGTGAATTTTCAAACCTTATTTTAAACATAAATAATTCTTTTTAATAAATATGTTATGCTCACATAACGTTTTTTTTTTTATCAGCTGGGAAGCAAGGAGAACTGGTAAAAAGACAAATAAGCCCATCCAGTTTGTATTTTAATTAATTTCCTATGTTTCATGGAATTTCATTTTAATTTTTTTGTTGTGTTTGTTTATATGTAAATACAGAATAGAACTCCTAGTAAAGTCTCCACCCTTTTCTCTGGCACCCAAGAGAAATGTGCAGTTTGCAAAAAGACAGTCTACCCTCTTGAAAAGGTATGTTTTATTGTTCCATGTAACCTTACTATCAAGTGTAATTAGAAAGATAAAGATGAAAAGAAGTTGCAATTTTGCACTTTGCCACCTCAATTATACGCTTATAACAGTTTACCTCCTCGAATAATTAGGAAAGTGCATATTACCATAATAGTTCCGAATAAAAAATTATATATGTCTAGTATATCTTTCGTTTCAAAGTTAAATTGACATTTTTTTTAAATAAGTGGGGAATACTGGTTGGAATGGAGGAGATAAATTTCAAAAAATCTGAAAGATACAAGGTTCGAACCCTGATTAACATCCTTATAAAGGGTTAGTGATACCATTTGAGCTACAAGCTAGTGCTGAGTTAAATTTTACATTAATCATCCCTAAAGTTTATTTTTCTTTTTAGAGTGAAAATGAATTTCATTAAAATGAAAAACAGTTGTCAGCCCCTACTTGATGATCATAAATCTATACCGATCTAAAATAAAAATTTTAAACCTAAAAAGTTTAAATTTTATCCCTTGTATATCACTTATCAAAGGGTTTTTAAATACTCACGTGCGTGGTGCTTGTAGTTTTATAAGAGCAAAATGAGTATAAAATAAAATTACAAAATTGTACTTTCATCTCTAAATCTTAAATATAAATTTTACGAATACAAAAACTACCCCCCGAGGTTTAGTCTAATTAAAAAAAAATTATTTTTAAAATAACAAATATTCCCTTGAGGCATTACAAACAACCCTTGAGGTTTGTATTTGTTATATAAATTACCTCAAAAACACATGTTAATGAGGTATTTATAAATTTGAAACAGAATTAGGTATTTTTGTAGTTAAACTAAAGCTCAAGGGTGTATTTGTAACTATCCCTAAATTTTAGGTACTATATTAGTTTGATTTACCTCACTTATAAATCAATATGAGACAATTTAATTTCAAGATTGTGCAAAAAAATAAAGTACTAGTTATTTTTTGGCAGGTGACTGTGGAGAGTGAATTCTACCACAAAACATGTTTCAGATGTGCTCATGGAGGGTGCAATCTTACAACCTCAAACTATGCTGCTTTGGATGGGATCCTCTACTGCAAGCCCCATTTTGCCCAGCTCTTCAAAGAGAAGGGCAGTTACACTCATCTCACAAAGACTACTTCTTTGAAGAAAAATGCTTTGGCACAAGATGAAAACTTGATCATATCCGACGACTCACAACAACCCGATCATGAAAGCCCTACGCCCGAGCTTACACAGGAGGAGTAGGACATATAGGGAGTGATAGATTGACATTTCGTTTTCTGAATTTTTTGTTTTTGAAGGCAATAGTGTGAAAAGGTTTTTATTTTGAAAATAGAATGAATTTTGAGAGTTTGATTGGATATAAGATGAAAATGCGATAATGATAGTTGGTGTGGTGGTTTTTTTTTTAGTATTATATTGATTAGATGTGCATTATTGGTGATTTGGGAAATACGATAGAGTGAACAGTGTATTTGTGATATGATGGTGTAATAATGATAGTTGATGTAATATTGTTTTGAATTAAATATAAATAGATGTGATTGAAATTTGAAAGTATGAATAAGTGAATAGTGTATTTTTTAAATCGGGAAGTGGAAGCAAGGAAAATTCTTTCACAGGCCAGCACCGCCATATGTTTTTTCCCCTACTGTGGGATTAAATGCTCATCATTTGCTTTACATTTTTGCAATGGTAGTAGAAGTATGACTAATTAATCATTTTCTAATTTAATTAATTTTTTAAAAATATTTTAAGCATTTATTTTTATTTTTTAAATCTTCTGAAATAAATGATCTTGTACACTAGTTTGGACTAAATATATAGATGATCCTATTAGTAAATAAATTACATGATATTTGGTTATACTTATGAATAGATTGAGAGTGTGTTGATTCATTTGATAATTTAGAATGTGCTTATAGATTTGTTACTAAGTTTAATAACCAATCACAGTAAAAATTTATCATGCGTTAAATTGTACAACTTGTATAGTCATTAAAGTAATAATAGTATCGATAGGATACTTTGAGAATTTGAAAAGGTAAATTTAAAGAGGATGTCTTATGTAAGACCGTCTATGAATCTAATTTAATGAGACGGATCCTAAAACAAACAAAAATGTGGATTCTTTTCATATGTGTGTGTTAGTCGAAATTCTATTTAAATATAAGATCCATATCAAGAATTATATTTATGAGACCGTCTCATATAAGTTTTTGTGAAATCTAAATATATCAAAGAGAATTTCTTTTCAAGGGTACATGTAACACATGCCCTTATAACTTAGAAGTTCTTTTTATAGAACCTAAGAATATTTTGTTTTTATTTTCACAATGAAGAGGCGACTACAAATTTGTCTGTAACCTATTCAAGAAACTGTTTTTTGAAGGGGTATAATAGGGGGCGAAACACACGTTTCGGGGGTCGAATTTGAATTAATTGTCCTAAAAGTATAAGTTTTTCTACCACTAAATCAAAAGATTGATCCATATTCAAGAAACTTATTTAGCGTTCATTGCAATGTCAACAAGTTTTTTTTGTATATAAATAATTCCAATTCCATCCTAATGACTACGAAACATAAATCAAATAATATTTTAAAGATCTCATCGAAATCACTACCATTTGAGTAGCATAAAAAATGTTGAGATATGTCACTTGTGAGTTGTCCCACATGGATTGATTAAGGGAAGAGAGTCCACTTTATAAGCCAAGTGAGCTACTCCTCCTATCACCAATTGGTTTTAGGATGGAACCTCACTTGGTGGGTTTGGGCTTTCTTCCCTATATCGGGTACGCTTCATGTGTGGGACCGCACCAAAGCCCCCGAATTTAACATGGTATCGAGCGGCCCATGCTCGGCCCGAGGTGGGTCGTATCACATGATGTGAATGAGCATGTTGAATCATGTGATGATAATTAAATGATTAATGAATTGACGAAGGACTCACAAGTGAGGGGGACGTGTTGAGATATGTCACTTGTGAGTTGTCTCACATGGATTGATTAAGGGAAGAGAGTCCACTTTATAAGCCAAGTGAGCTACTCCTCCCTATCACCAATTGGTTTTAGGATGGAACCTCACTTGGTGGGCTTGGGCTTTCTTCCCTATATTGGGTACGCTTCATGTGTGGGACCGTGCACTAAGGCCCCCGAATTTAACAAAAAAAGCATGCGTTAGTGTCAAAATTAATCAAATACGTTATTATATAGTCTGTAATAGCGATACATAGAAATCATCTCGATAAAAACCCTGACTCTTTCTTTTAAACTCTTTCTTTCTTTTGTTTCTCTTCTTATTCTTCATCGTTGAAAAGGTCTCCAATGGCGAGATCTTTTCAAGAATCCAACTCGATCCTCGCCTAGCTTTGCAAAAGACTAACCGGAGAAAACTGCGGCGTGAGCACTCCGACGATCAAGTTAGTGAAAGGGAAGAAGAATAAAGACAAGTGTATATAATATAAAAGCTGAATAAAAATGCCAAGATCCCTCAATTTCTCACCTTCTTCCTCCTTTTATACCCAAGCCCTTTGGTCCTTTGTTTCCACGTGTCCAATCGGGATTGGGAGTCAAAACAAGGTGAAAAACCGTCTGGTTGACTAAAAGAACTAATCACATCGATCAGTCGACCCCGATGATAGTTACTTCTTCAAATCCGCTTTTAGGATATTAATTACTTGTCGTGTCTTCCTCTCGGAGCAGTTATTGCGCGCAAGTATGACCTGACATTTAATAACTTCATGTCAGGTCGTCCACCTCTTTTAGTAACTTCCTGCCAGGTCGATCAAGGCTTTAGCCTTTTGTAGTCAAGTCAATCGTATCTACTAGTAACTATTTGTCAGGTCGGTCGTACCTCCTAGTTACTCTTCTGTCACCATTCCTTCCTTCCAGCTTACTCTCTGAGCTCGGCCGTACCTCTAGTTACTCTCTGTCGGCTCGTCAAAGCTCTTATAACTCTATCGGATCGTCCAAAGCTCTTAGTGCTCTATCAGTTCGTCCAAAGCTCTTAGTACTCTCAGGTCGTCCAAAGCTCTTATAACTCTATCAGGTCGTCCAAAGCTCTTAGAACTCTATCAGGTCGTCCAAAGCTCTTAGTGCTCTACCAGTTCGTCCAAGCTCTTAGTACTCTCGATTCGTCAAAGCTCTTAGAACTCTATCAGGTCGTCCAAAGCTCTTAGTGCTCTACCGGTTCGTCCAAAGCTCTTAGTACTCTCAGTTCGGCGGTACCATCTAGTTACTCTGCTCAGCTCGGTCATGTTCTATTTGTTAGGATCGCTCCTTTTACACGTACTTAGGTACGCTGAATCAACTAGTCCCCCTACTCTCCTAGTTTGAGCGTAGATCTAAACTAGGTGAGTATAGAATGCCAGTCTCCTTGAATGCACTAGTCAACTAGCTCTACTCTCCTTTGAGCGTAGATCTAAACTAGGTGAGTATAGAATGTCAGGTCTCCCTTGAATGCACTGAATCAACTAGTCCCCCTACTCTCCTAGTTTGAGCGTAGATCTAAACTAGGTGAGTATAAAATACCATGTCTTCCTCTAATGAGCCGAATCAATCGTTAAGGGTTGATTTTGGTCCAAATCATCTTGTCTATATATTTTTCTTTATATCAATTTTGTTTTCTAAATAAATAATTTTCCCACATAAATCTTGATTGTTTGTTCTTGTTTGTGATTTAAATCGCGCTTGGTTTATCACCGTCTTGGTGCTATGTTTTTTCTTGTGTGGACGGTTCGCATAATCATGTTATCGATCCAACGGACAAAGATAACAAATAAGATTATAGTTTTCAACAGATTGCAGATTTGGAATCACGAGTATTATAGGCACTATAGAATTTTTAAAATTGTAGGCTTTAAGCCGATTTTTGTTATTAATCCAAATGCAATGAAGTTTTCTTAGTTTCATCTTTTATGGTTTTCAACATATTTGTTTATGTCTTCTATCGAAGTATTGCTAAATTGTTTAATTAATAAAATTGTTTTCTTGTAAAAAAACCCAATCTTGATATCGAAATATACATAAAAAAAAAAAAACATTTTACAACTGAGTATAATTAATCGAAAAAATAAATGTTGTCAAAAAATAATTAATCGAAAAATCCAATTTTACTTTGTCAATATATAAATAATTGTTCACGACTTCACGCCGCATTTGTCGAAACAAAATCTAAAATACATTAGTTATCGAAATCAAATCTAAAACATACTTGTTTGTTTATGTTTCCAAAACCCTATTTCCAATTTCCAACTATTCATAGAAATGAAATCACGCATGTTTCTAAAATTTCCAATGGAAATCATCACTTCCACTTTCCACTTTTCACATAAAACATAATCTCAAACCTACAATTTCAATTCTCAACCCTATACATTACCCTACATCACTTATCAATCACTATTCTTATTTTTAATCCAATTATATATGTGGGACCCTCCATTACCAACTTTATCTATTTAAAATACTACTATATATATCTAATAGGACCAACTAGCCTACAATCTTACAAATATAATATTATATATTTAATTAAAATATTCAACCACTATCAACTTTTCAAATTAATATATACATAAAATACTATTTCAAAACTACTTAACCAAACATAATCTCATTTCCAAATCTACATAAAACTCATTCTCATTCACTCATCCAAACACAATTCCAGGTTTTCACACGAAAACCAATAAATTCTAAAATTCATTTTTCCAACACTAAACTAGAAATAGTCCGTGGAAACATAACCATACAAGACAATTTTTTCCTAGTAACATTCATAAAAAGTTAGAAACAAATCATTACAACAATTAAAAAAAAATGTAATTACGGAATGACTCATAACATCTGGCTAATAACAAAACTCGGCTTAAAGTCTACAATTTTGAAAATTTATTGTACCTAGAATACCTATGATTCAAAATCGCAACATGTTAAAGACTAATATCCGATTTGTTCTCGGATCGAAAAATTGCTTGTTTGAATTCACATAAGAAAAACGCAACACCAAGACGCTATTAACCAAATGCCGTACAAGATGAAGAAATCATAAACAAGAAAATAAATTAATCATCCGGATCTATGTGGGAAAATCACTTATTTAGAAACTAAATATAAAAAAGATATAAATCGGATGATTTCGGGTAAGAAAAGGCAAAAATCACCCTATAGCTTTAATAATGAAAAATAAGAAGAGAAGCGAAAGAGAGAGAATCGAGAAAAAATAATGGTAGGATTTTTCTATTTATGTGTTACTTTTAAAACTAGTACTCCGAAAATAGTAACATTACATAATTATTTTTAAATAGACATATAGTTTTGAATTATATTCATGTGCATAAATACTCGAGCATTTGGTGGAAGAATTATTGTTTCCAGTTTTCAATTAAGGCCCTCGTTTTGATTATCCTTCTAATTTAACCCCCACAAATTAGCATTACCTCATTATTGAAAGACTGGTTCATAAAATGACACAAGCGTAAAGCATTTCTCACTCTCTGCACACGCACACTAACTGTCAAGAATTCGAAATTTTTGGATAGAATCCAAATTCTTTTCCATTTCTTCTAAAGTTTCTGAAATCAGACTTGATTAATTCGTGGATATATCTATGCGATGAATAGTAATCACGCAAGGGGGAGGTATCCGCCGGGGATCGGCAACGGCCGCGGTGGCGGCGGAACCCTAAACCAGAATTACCAGAACCGTAACCCGCATTACCAGCAGCAGCACCAGCAGCCACCCTACCCGCAGAGACCCGCACAGAATCAGCCGCCGCAGTGGATGAGGCGAAACCCTAGTGCCTCCACCGATTCTGATTCTTATAATGAAGTTGAAAAAACTGTTCAGTCTGAAGCCATTGGTTCCACGTACATTTCTGCGATTTCGCTTCTCATTCAAAAAAATAAAAAATAAAATTGTGTTTTCTCATTTCATTTTGCCTGATGCAATTCTCATTCTTGGCTTGTATAACCATTTTTATGGTGTTTATATTGAAGAATGGAAGATATAGGATGCAGGTTTTTTTCAGAGTATTTTGGGGAAAACATATAATGGCAAAATGTATTTAGGGAAATTTATTTGGGGATGTGATAGTGTTGGTTTCATTTTGGAAATGATTATTGTAATCTATATTTGGAAGTGTCTTGTTTTATTTTTCTGTGAATGTTTCCTTCATATAAAGTTTTGGTCAGTGTTAGATCATCATTTTATTCTGTTATATCTTGTTCTTATTAAAGGAAAGCTGGAGGATATATTTTTATAATATGATTTGAATTTCTATTAAGGAATTAGATAGAAAAATATATGTAAAATGATCAGGATATTTTGATAAATATTTTGAGGAAAAGTGGAAATGTATTTTGGAGGGAAAATTGTGTTATATGTTTTGTGTTATTTCTGGGAATAATAGTATGTTGGTATATTCTGCTTGCATTTATTCTAAGACATTAAAAAGAAAATCTTTTGGCCTGTTCTTTCTCCACAACTTTGATATTAGCTCGCAAAAAAGAAACATATCACCTGAACCTTTCAGATTCCATTCATGGTGCATATAAGATATATATGCTGAATTGCCACTTTTAGTCTGAAACTCATTAATTGCATTTCTTTGTTTCCGGGAACTAGCTCTCAAGATTGGAAGGCCGGTTTAAGCATTCCGCCTCCTGACACCCGGTATAAGACTGAGGTATAATTAAGATTCTAGTCTCTGAGTACAAATTTCTTATAATTCTTCTTATGGGCTCTTGGCAGCTATGAGAATGTTTCTTCATAGACTCCTATAATCTGGACCATCATGATTTTGTAATCTGGTACGAAATGAAATAAACTTGATCCAATTTATCAGCACACCTATGAAGAATTCATCCTAGGCATGTGGTTAATATTAGGTAATCTTATGGCAACCATATATGTGATTTTAAGGCCCAAATTTAAGGCCCAAATTGATGTAGTGGGGATCAAATATGTAGGAAAATATTTTCAGTATCTTGAGATTAAGGATACTCACATTTGAATATGGTATAGAATTTCTTCACTCTTCAGGTTGACTTTTTTCCTTATCCTTTTCGCGTTTTCCTCCTTTTCCTGTCTTCTATCATTTTGTATTTCTGATCAACTACATCCCCCACAAGATAGTTTGCCAATTTTAGTCATGCATGATGCTATAAGCTTGCAGGCACAGACATGCTCAGTCGCCAGAACTTTAACCCACACTAAGAACAGTAAAATTAGCAAAACGGGAATGCCAGCATTAGTGGGATATCTTTCTAACTTCTATACCCTTTCAGAAATTATTTTCTCGTCTTTTCTTCTCCCTTAACTTATGAGTTATGACCACCAGCCTCACCATCAGGTGCCGTCAACAACTCACTGCACCAAAGGCTGGACTGCACATACTCAAAATATGCCTCTCGTCAAAAGGAATAGCATAGCAGTGTTGCAATCTTGAACCAATTACCAACTATGAAAATCATGCTTCCTTTGTGTTTCTTTCCTTTTTTGTGTGTCCGTAAAGTGACTCTATATCTCCTACACGTTACTGTTCCTCAATTCTTTCTTTCATCTCTTTCTTGATAAATTCCACATTTGGTTACGAACACCAATGCACTTCAAATATGACACTTGGCTATGCATGCATAGCATGCACATACATGGTTTCCCGCAAAGACACGCGGAACCCAACATCATATGTGGCAGGTGAAAAGTGGTCATCATCTGTTTATTTTTTCTTATGATATTTACAAGCATGGGTATGGTTTTCTGTGGATTTCCTTATTTATTTATTTATTAATGGTTCTTTGTCTTAGTTTAACTGCCCAAAAAGAGAATAGTTTTGTTGGATTTAGTCTTCATGGGAACTAAAATTGCATTTGTGATTTGACTTTGCTGTCACCGGCTATGTTTTCTTTCAATCAGGATGTCACTGCAACAAAGGGAAATGAGTTTGAAGATTACTTTTTGAAGCGTGAGCTATTGATGGGAATATATGAAAAGGGGTTTGAAAGTCCTTCTCCCATCCAGGAAGAAAGTATTCCCATTGCTCTGACTGGAAGTGATATTCTTGCCAGAGCTAAAAATGGTACTGGGAAAACTGCGGCGTTCTGCATTCCTGCACTAGAAAAATTGATTCAGATAATAATGTCATTCAAGGTACCTATGCATCTATTATTATTTGATTTTTTTCCAGGACAATTTTACTCAATATTCAACCTGGTATTATCTTGCTTGCTTGCTTTTTATTTTTTTCCCCTTAAAGTAATTTATGCTGAGAATTTATACTATGGATCCATTTCAAACAGAAAAGTTTCATAATGTGAACATGTGAAATACTGTCAGTAGATTCTATGAATAGTAAACCTGTTTATTATCCAGTTTGATTGAGCATTGTTCTCTCCAATAAATTAGTGATTTACATCAATAATGAGTATACTAGGGGTACAATAGATACAACCTTGATTTAAAGTAAGTGCATTTTTTTTTGAGGTGAAATATGTTTTCCGACTTGTTTATTCATCTTTTTAGGGTGTCAATCCCGACCTGACACGAAAAACCTACATGAAGTCACTTAGAGAAACCCGAACACGAACACAACTAACACGAATCTGACACGGAGTTATCAATTTGTCTAGAACGTAGTTGTTTATCTTTTACTTAATTTTTGATATATTTTGAACATAACCTGAAATTAACCCAAAATCAAACACGAACCCGACCCGATAACCCAAATTGACACCCCTAATTTTTTTGATTACCAGTCGTCCATTCTTGGGTGCATTGGACCGAAAAGCACCGAACTTGAAATATTTTATTTTTCTTTTCATACTTTCCTCCAGCAGATTTAGTAACACTATTATTTATTATCATATCTAATCTAAAAGAATATTTCCGCAATCTTCCATTCTGAGGAATATTAACATATTTACCCATTGGTTACTTTTTCTAAAGTTAATCTATTCATCAGAAATGTGAACAGATTTAATCCTGTTTTTTTGGCTATTTTAATTGGAAAATTTGACCCCTGGCCTTGGTGTCATGTTTCCGTTATGTTTCAAGGCATGGACATTGGTATTTCAATTTACCATTTACATTTTCTGTGTCTTTAAGATGATGGCATCTTCAAGTAATTTGAAAAGTGATTCTCTTTAGATCTTCATAGCATATTTCTGATATCTATAAGGACATAATTGAAGGATTGAGCACCTATTGACCTGAGTTCATCTTTGCTTCCAATTTTAATTGATCACTGTGTTTGGATTGGCTGTGCCTCCATCAATGTTATTGCAGCATAGTTTTTATGTACTTGATTTGTATTTTTGTCTGGCAAAGTTGATTTTTTTTTCTATCTCAGTCTCGGCCGTCTATGGTACATATACGGATGAGTTAATTTTTCCTTTTAAGTATTAAGAGCAAAAACTTTTACATACGAAATGTTTCTGTTTCCTGTTTCTACGACATACTTTTAATATTAAAAACTGCTTCTATATCCTGCATCTTGACTTTTGACACAAAATCAATGCCACATTATGCATCTGCTTACATGATTATATTGCTTCTTTTGATGCATCTCATTATTCTTTAATTCCTATTTAATTTCCTCAGTATATGCATCTAATAACTATGCAGTTGTTATACTGGTCCCAACAAGAGAATTAGCGCTTCAGACATCCCAAGTCTGTAAGGAATTAGGGAAACACTTGAAAATTGAGGTCATGGTTACCACGGGAGGCACCAGTCTCAAGGATGATATAATGAGATTGTATCAGCCTGTCCATTTACTGGTTGGGACTCCTGGAAGAGTACTTGATCTCACCAGGAGAGGGATATGCAATTTGAAGGATTGCTCAGTTCTCGTTATGGATGAGGTATGTAGAGTTGTAATTTGTTTCTTTTTTCTCTTCAAAGAAGTTTTTGAGACAATACTGGTACATATATTAGTTTCTCTGTTTGTTACCTTGGTTATATGGATGTGATTTAATATATGTGAGGCCAAATTAATCGCGACTTTGTTTTAATAAATATTCAACTTGAGGTGTTATTTTCGAGAAAATGGGCGTGGAGATGTTCACTTACAGACTACTGCTTTTATCTTATTCGCAACCTGTATGAGCTATATTTTCACATCTGTCTCCAATGATGTAATATATTCATATCATCTTTTTTATTTCAATGGCACTGGAGATCTGGTGGCGTCTAATCTTGGTGTAACCTAATGTTTCAGGCTGATAAGCTGTTATCTCCTGAATTTCAACCTTCGGTGGAGCAGCTGATCTCCTTTCTTCCCCCCAATCGGCAAATTTTGATGTATTCAGCTACATTTCCAGTAACTGTGAAAGATTTTAAGGATAGATATTTGAGAAAGCCCTATGTCATCAATCTCATGGATGAGCTCACATTAAAAGGTATCACCCAGTATTATGCTTTTGTAGAAGAAAGACAGAAAGTCCACTGCCTGAATACACTGTTTTCTAAGGTTTGATCTCTAATTCTCAACAATTGTCTCCTGTATTACTAATTTATTTTCTTTCATTTTCTTTTTTTAAGTGGTAATATTTACATATATGCTTTCTTACAGCTGCAAATTAATCAGTCAATAATCTTTTGCAATTCTGTGAATCGAGTGGAACTGCTGGCCAAGAAAATCACAGAGCTGGGTTATTCTTGCTTTTACATTCATGCTAGGATGCTGCAAGATCATCGTAACAGAGTATTTCATGACTTTCGAAATGGTGCATGCAGGAATCTTGTTTGTACCGGTATGCTCTTGGTGTCTAAGTAGTATCTTCTTAAATCTATTAATATATAATTTTCAACTATTTGCATTTTTATTGACTTGAAAGTTTGATTTTTACAATAATTGAGTTTTTGTGAAGAAAAAAAAGGTTTTTAAAGAATTGGCTTCATGGGTCGGGGTATCAATAATATGATTGTTCCTTTTATTCATAACCAGGCACGTGTGTTTGTCTATCTTCGTTCCAGTATCACACACATTGAACTCATTTGGGAAAGAAATATTTTTGATAAAGTGGAGTTCTTGATCCTGTTAACAGCTTGACATAAAAACATTCCCTCTGCTTTAATTTCCGCTTATGCTCAACACCCAATCTGGCTAGGTTGCAGCACAGCTATTTTTGGCTCCTATAGTTCTTTAAATTAGCTGAATTACATTGCTCATTTATCAATTGTTTTTTCATGGTATTAGCTTTAGAAATATGCTACAGTTAGTTGCAAATGTCAGATCTTCATGATTGTATTTTACCCGTTATACACATGGTTTATTTAGTGCTTTTCCACACAATATATTCTCAAGTTTAATAAATTTATTGGTGAACTATGCAAGTCTTTTACTTTTTTGTTCCTTTTAATGCTTATTTGTGCACCACTTGTTGGTATACTGTCTGCTGAACTACTGGATATATGTCTTGCCTTTCCATGATGTGTAGATGCATATGTACACAAGAATGTTCATGTGATGGTAAAACCATTGTGGCTTTGTTATTTCACCGGTTGTATGTGAAGTTGCCATAGGAGGCTAATAGCACTCTAATAAAATGAGTTTGAAGGGGTGGTCTCATTGTTGTTTATGATATATTCTTTGTGCAGCAACCACAAGATTTTAGTCACTCTTATAATCCTGTTTCTTTTAATAAATGATCTACCAAGTTTTTGCTTCCTCTCTCCATGATGGAAAACAAAAAGGCTTTCTTGTTGGTTTAATCTTTTCTGCATTTACTTAAGTTGAAGGTGCGAATTTGAGTTGAGCTGTTTGGAATGGCCTTCAATCATTGTATTTATCCATTTGATTTGCAATATGTAACATGTGAAACTCACTGGGGCACCATAATATTTGTTATCCAGATTTTGACTATTTCTTTTAATATGTGATACAGATTTATTTACAAGAGGAATAGACATCCAAGCTGTCAATGTCGTCATAAATTTTGATTTTCCCAAAAATTCAGAAACTTATCTGCACAGGGTATGTGGGATTAATGAGGGAAGAAAAATGTTTCAGGGAAAAGCAAGAAGTGTCTTGCTTGAATGGTGCACAATCTTTTAGTGATATAATAATTTTGTGTCTACTTTTTTAGGTGGGTCGCTCAGGAAGGTTTGGACATCTCGGGTTGGCCGTGAATTTGATTACTTATGAAGACCGTTTCAACTTGTATGTGTCGATTGTTGTACCGATTGGTACTTCATACAGTTTCATCACGTTATTGTTCATATTACTTTTTGTTTTTTGTTTCTGCTTTATTTTGCTGTTTGTCTCCGTTACAGGTACAGGATTGAGCAGGAGCTTGGTGCTGAAATAAAACAAATTCCTTCTCTTATAGATCAAGCTATCTACTGTCGTTGACAACTGACGAAATTGTTTGGTGGTGAGATTCTTGAACTGTTATGATATTATTGTCTAAGTTAGAATGACAACAAAGCTTCCGCTCCACTTTTTATCGATTTATTCGATGTCTCAATACATCTTTACTTAGCACAAGCTCACCCTTATAGCTCGTGAATACCTTGGCAATCTCATGTGCAGATTAGGGTGACTTGTTCATTCTCAGTGTAAAAATCCTGTTGTATTATATATATGGGATAATTACAAAAACTACCCCTAAGGTTTAGCCTAATTTCTATTACAAATACTCCTGACATTTGTTTCTATTTTACAAATTGCACCCTCAAGGTGGGGGTATTTGTTAGGTACATACAGACCTCAAGGGTGTGTTTGTAACATCTTAAGAGGGGATGGGTCATGGGATATTATTTTCCGAAAAGGTGTTTTTTCCCCTATTCCATATTCCACAAAACAGATGATTGCCACGTCTATAAAAGTTACTATTTTTAGAACCCACAGTTTAGCTTGATTTATTCTTCAAAATTAATATGGTAGTTTTTATACACGTGACACTCATCCATGCGGTAGAATAGGAGATGAAACGCCTGTTTGAAACAGAAGATCCCATCCACTTTGAGAGGGTATTAATAATTTTGAAAGATAATTGGAGTTTTTTGAAATTAGGTTAAACCTTAAGGGTAGTAATTGTAATTATCCCATATATATGCTGCTTATTCTATTTTTTTTTTTCTCTTCCTCTGGTCATTAATGATGAATTTGTTTTGCCATCCAATTGGAGACATGCTTCTATATTTCTTCAACTCCGATAGTAATTTTTCAAATGATTACTTTCAGGGGGTTATCGTCTAGTATATGTTTCTCTGCCAACCTAATTGATAGAAAAATTAGCTGCAGTTGCTGGAAGGAAGCAGTGATCTGAATGACTCGAATAATCGGTAGATATAAGGTACTGTACTTTTTATAGCAGAGGCACAACCGACAAACATTACCGGGTTCTCTCTATTCCTGTTTTTGCTATCTTGTCTAATGCATCTTTAACATGTCATTTGCTCGTGTAGTGTCTCACTGTTATCTTGAGTTTTCGTCTTTCTAACTTGTGTGGAGGTGTTGCACAGCCTAATTTGCTCATCGGACTTTCGTTATGAATTCTCTATTCACCATGACTTATGAGAGAGTGTAGGTTTTCACCATCGTAGTTCTTTTCTTGTAATGTTCAGATCCTGGAGTTGAATGATTATGTAGCTGTTATACAATTTACTGATACCCATCTCTTTCTTTTCTTGTTTTTTCATTCTGAAGTTTCTCTTGTTTAATCAAATGGTTTAGTTCTTGCTTATTTTATATTGGAGATGCTCTTATACGATACTGTCTTATGGATTTAAGTTCTGGATCCTACAAAATACAAAAAATATGGTTTTTTTATGGGTTTGGATTGGAATTCTATTTATATATAGGATTTGTCCATCTCGTACAAGTTTTTACCTTTGTATTGAGGGCGTCTCCAACCAGTGCACTAATCGCCAGATGGAGCTAAATTCCCACTCCAACCCAGTGAGAAGCTATTCTCAGCTCTAATTTAGAGATTTCAACAGTGTTGCGCCTGTCGCAACCCAATTTCTTTCTCTTTTTCCTTTTTGTGGTTTGTTTTGATTAAATTATTACATTTTATCACATTAAAAATTATATTATAGCGTATCTTTATTTATGATGGTTTATTTTCAACTAAATAAATCTAACCATTTTATTTATGTACATAAATATTTTTAGTAAGATTTAATTATGTACTGGGTTTTTTAGGGCGTATTATTTTAATTTACTGTAATTTATATTATAATAATAAAATTTATCATTTAATTAACTAAATATGTATTTATATTAATATATACTAATAATATTTGATGAGATAAAAGAGTTTTACAAAAAATAGATAAAAGAGTTATTATTCATGGACTACTTAAGGAATATTTCTTTTGGTGCAAATTTTGAAGTAGATGGATTGGAGATGAATTTTAAGTTTGACGCTATTTTAGTGCAGAATTTACTTTAAAATAGAGTTTTGGGTCGGTGATAGCCTGCTTAACCCGACTTTTTAGTTATTGTGCTTGAATCTAATAACGCGGAATTTACTTCATAGCCCATGAAATCAAATGGCAAAATCCCTTTTGGTCATTTAAATCACAAGGACAACATGAACATTTTAAAATCTTGTCTTATATAATCAAAACCAAACATATGATTGTTATCCAATTTCCCAATCATACAATCAAAATCTGATGTTACTATTACAATATATTAATTCTGATGTTGCACAATAGCCGAGGGGCTGTTGCAATTAACAGGGCAATAACAGACTGCAAATCCTTGGTACTTGGCACAAAATCCATCGTGTTGTCTATGGTAATAAGCCCCACAACGCTTCTTACAAAGCTCATTCTGCTCTTTATCGTTGCCGGAGCCGGAGCAAAACCCTAACCAGGTATAGCATGGCTCCGAGTCTGGGGGATTAGCCTCTAAATCTGCCGTATATATGCAGCTGGCTGACATACCAAAATGTAGTATTAGTAGTGGTACAAACATTTACAAAGCTACTTTTTTAAAGAAAACCCAACAAAATTAATGTATAACAATATGTGGGGATAATTATTAAAAAAAAAACTGAGCTATGGGGTAATTAATTACAAACAAAAAAAAAACACGAGCTTGTAGCTCAAGTACTATCGTTCACCCTTTATAAGGGTGTTGACCGGGTTTCGAACCCAGGTATCTTTCGATTCTTGAAATTTATCCCCTCACATCCAACCAAGACTCCCAACTTATTAAAAAAAATTACAGACACAAAAAAAGAGAGAACCAGAAAAGTTTCAAAACTACTACCAGAAATCCCATTGAGGTTTCGATTAATTACAAAAAGGAAAAATCCAGAGAAGTTTGAAAATAATTACTGAACCTTCTTGGAGGTTTGATACCGTCTTATATTTTTACCCTAACCGTTAGTTGAACTAAGTGAATTTGTTGATATCGTCAAGTATTTCTTCAATTACATCTCTCAAATTCTCTAAATATTATAAATAGTCGGACTAAAAGTAGGGCCTATGCAATATTTCAAAAAGTTGAGGTAATAACGTTAAATATTTCATGATGTCGGCAAATTCTGAAATAAGTGATGGTTTCGACAAATTGTATGACCAGATCAAACCTAAGGGCTTTTTCTGGTTTTTTTAATTTTTTTGTAATTACCCAAAACCATGCATTTATTTTTTGTAATTATCTCTATTAGTATGTTCTCGTGCAACACGATGTATATAGACATCATAATTTAAACATGTTAGTTCATGGTTAGCATGTATGTTCATACGCATCAACAATGAGCTAGCTAGTCTTGTTGGAATTCTGGAAATTAAAAATAGAGATCTTATATAATATATTTTTAGTCTAATTAGACCATGCCACTATAGTTTTTTTTCCCCAGAAAGATAAATTTGTAATTCACATATAATAATTGGTTTTAAATTAAATGATTCGTAATTCATCTAATAACACAAAAATAGTGGATGGTGTGGCATTATGAAGTTCACCTGATGCGAAAAAAAGGAGGATAATAAGACAGTAGGCTGAGGTGAGATTGGCCATGATAACAAAACCTTTTTCAAAACTTTGCTTCGATGATTAACAACGTTTTATACTATATGAACTTAATTGTTTGGAGTTCATCACAAGGATATATATGAAAATTAGACAAGGGCCTTAATTATCATATGCATAAAATTTTAGTTAATGGACTTGCTTTTTTATTCAAGAAAATTAAATTAATCACAACTTGTTGAACATCAAGCTTGTTTTGGATATTCACAAGAGGAATTTTGTTGTTTTCTTTCAAAAGAAAAGAAAAATAAAGACAAACAGAAAGTATAAAATTTAGGGAAATGCTTTACATCATGCATTAGACAATGTTGTAAAAAGTGTTAGGCGGAGTCTGGCGGAGTTAGGCGGGACCTGGGCGGGATTAGGTGGGCCTAATCGGAAAAACAATCGTAGGCGGACAAGGGGGCCTAGCACCTGCGCGAAATTTTTACAACGGAGAGGCATTAGTACTACAAGAAAAAATCGGTTTACCTACATCTGAGGCAGGCAAGTATTAAGTTAACTATAAAATATAGGTAAAATCATTACCTACAAAATATAAAATATTAGCAAATACCTACAATATTTCTGTTGGTATATTTAAAAATTATCGATAATTTGTCGGCGGTTTGACGTATAATTTGGGGAAAAACAATATTTTTATTCTATATGTAATGTAAAATTTGGTGACGGATGATAAATTGGAATTTTCTTGGAGTGATGTAATTGGGGATGCATGTGTAGGAGTATGATCACCATGCAGTCTACTAAAACAATGGTTTATAATAGTTAAGCAATTCAAAATTTTATACTGAATAACACTTATAAAATAAAACATGCACTTTGTACCCAAATCAAAAGAAAATATTTTTAACCACATAGACCAAAATGTGGCTGATCAGATAATTAAACATATCAACAAGCTATATAGGGCCTGTGTTACCATGCAAGTTAATTACTTATTATCTTGCCTACGTTATCCAAACATTTTATACTCTATATATAGCATTCAACTGGTTATTTGAAATTAAAACGTGACATCAACCAAGAATTCAAAAATTACGGCTAGCTAATGATATAAAAATAATATAACCACAATATATATAGCATGGTTTGACTCTTACTTTTTATATAATCCCTTTAATAAATAACACTTACCATTATAGATCCTTTTTTTTACCATGTTCTTCATTGTTTTCACCCATAACAATACTATACATTGTTAATTAGAATAAAAAAAAACTTATGCATGCAATAATTGGACGGAAAAAATTGAGATGGCACCAATTAGGACGGACTTAGAACTGTAGCATGTGGGGGCAAAATTAAGAATATTTGAAATATGGGTGGCAAGACTCGAAATATTTAGGAGACAAATAACTTTTATCTATAACTATATAATATAGGGATAATTAAAAAAATCCTTAAGGTTTGGGCTAATTACAAAAAAAACCCCAAAGATTTATGATAATTACAAAAAAACCTTGAGATTTGATTCAATCTTACATTTTCTCCCTTCATAAGTGAAAAATATATCAAAAACCCCCGCTATTTATAAAAGTACTACAGATTACCCCCTTAAATTAAACACATAATCAAACCTAATGAGTTTTTTTTTTTTTTTGTAATTTTGAAACATTTTTGGGTTTTTCCGTAATTAGTCCAAACCTCCGGCGTATTTTTGTAATTATCCCTATAATATATGAATATATGTACTCCATAACATAAAAAAAAAAAAAAATTCGAGAGAGGCGATATGGGCCCCTCCAGCCCCTCTCTCTCGGTACGTTCCTGGATGGCACATACATCATCATGCCTAGCTAGTCCATCACCGCCAGCTGAGAATTAGATTCCTCAGCAGAATCATGAGAGACAACAACAAGATTAACAAGAAAGTCGAAAATATCAGTTGTAACAACAGCCGAAGCCACATCTTCTTTCTGCATTGTCCTCCTCTTCCCTTGGAGTGCCATCACCCATGCCCTCTTCGTTAGCTCTTCTATGAAGAGCTCACACGCCGAGAACACGATCGGGGCCTCGCCCGATATCATCTTCACGTCGTCGCCCGATTTTTTCATGATCTTCTTGATTCGAGCCAGTGGCAAGGAGTGGGGACCGGTTTTCCCCCATATCCCTCCGGAGAGTAGCTTAGAGTACGCCCCGGTTGCCTCATTTTCGACGTTTTTTTTTTTTTGATTTTGAAAAATGGAGTTGATCAGGGCGAGTGTTGGTTAGAAATAAATGGTGGAAGTGTGAGGGGTTTGGAAGGAAATATATATAGGTTTGAGAAGGTAATTGATATGTGAGGCCGGCTAGCCTGCTAATTGGGGCCGGCTGAAGATAGAGTTACTAAATAAATTTTTTGTTCTATTTTATATTGCCTTTTTCCTAGGGTTTGAACAAAATTTGTGGAAGGGTTCAATCTTGTTTCAGTGATTGAAGCTTGTTTTCAGGGTCTTTATTGTTTCAACTTCGATTTCATATGAGTACATGTCAATGGTGGAGATAAGGAGACATATTGAGCCTGGCCCTGTCCCCTCTTTATTTTTTCTACCTAATTTCATTGAGATATTAAAATCAAAATAAAAAATTAAGCTATATGTAGTTTATATGATTTTTTTGAGTTTTTCATCCAGTTCACCCACTTTAATATGTCAGCTAACCTCATTTTTGTGGGTTGGTGCTACGCAGTAGCGGACTAGTTTGGGAAAGGCCCCCTCCAACATTTTTTTTTTTTTCATTTTTATGCATAAATTTTGTGTATAATTCCATTTGGTCCCACCCAAACTTTTTTTTTTTTTTTGTAAAAAGGAGAATTATGTTAATTTTGGATTATAACTATGTATTTTTGAATGCTCAATTTGACATGTATTTGATGCAAACACATAATATGTTTTTGAATTTATCATAATGCAAAATAATTTTTTGATATTCCAACTATTGGCCCCCTCAATGTTGGATCCTGGTTCTGCCACTAGTGCTATGCATGTGTTCCCTTCTTCTACTGTTTTGTACGCCTTCAAATTTTTTGTTGTTGAAAAGGTTAAATGGCATTTCGGGCATAAGTCAACTTCCAATTAAAATTCAAGATGGTGAAAACTGAAAAAACTTTACAACCTTTGCCTTTGAATGGGCACATACATGTTTTGTGAGTACTATAGTAGTCATTGTTCAATTAGTTAATTTGGTATATTATTTGCTACAACATAACTTAAGGTCATGTTTTCAAATTTGTTGATGACAGTAACATCTAATTAATGATCTATTTTTTTTTTTTTTCTTGACAAGAATTATTGATCTCATCGTTATACATGAAGGGCTTCAAATTTTAATGAGATTGTTGTGACATATATGCTTGTCCTTGGTCGACAATAATTAGTTAATTAATTATTCTTTAAGCAATAGCTATTGATCAATTTGAACATGGCACAGCGGTATAATAATATATACTTATACCAACACGGCAACACCGAAATAGTACTATAATTATATTTTATTTAATTGCAAGTTTAGAATTTTGTTCGTCTCCACCCTCTTCACTTGTTTGAAATATGAATTTTTTTCTCTGGACCTTCCATGTTTGGCTCCAAGATATTATATCTTAGTTATTTCGGATTTGTTAATAAAAAACACAATTTCCTTATTGTCTAAAAAGTACTCTATAATTACATTCATGTCGTCCTATCCTTTATATTCATAATCAGAGAAGATCGATATACTTCATTATGCGGTGAGTAATGCAGTATTAGGACTTGTGTACTTACTGCCATCTTGATTAAAAGTAATGTTTTAAAAACAAAAAAAAAAAAAATAGGGATTATTGAATTACTTAAAATTGATGACGTTATTGAGTTTATATATAGCAATTTGAAAGTATTTAAGTCACTTTCTTATGCATAACTTACATTACCATTCAGTAATATTTGACCAATATATTTTATATTTTACACTATATATATTGGAACAATTTTGAGTCACATACTATATTAGAACAATTAGAAAGGACAAAATATAACTTTTTCAAACTTGGCATATATATAGCATTCGAGGGATCTATAGCTGCCAATTTCAAGTAATAGTACATAACATAACATATATATAGCTGACTTTGCTAAGCATGTCTAGAACTTCTTATTAATTTATTTCTTTAACACAAAACTCCTATCGGACCGTCTAACGGGTCCGACTTGTTAGAAACGGATCCGATCCACGGATCCTGACATTTCCGTAATATTAAGCGTGGTGTTGTAGTAGTTTTGAAAGCACTAGTATTAGCGATCATCCAAAATGTATTAGTGCTCTTCAAAAAGTATTAGCAGTTCATTTGAAATGTATTAGTAGTTTTCTGAAGAGTTTTTTTAGTATTTCTCCTAAATATACCCCCGAAATGTATTAGCAATCCCTCAAAAAAGTATTAGTAGTTCCTCGAAAAAGTACTAGTAGTTCCTTGAAATAAATTAATTTTTTCTCCCGAAATGTATTGGTAGTCCTTCTGAAAAGTATTAGTCGCCCTTCTAAAAAGTATTAGCAGTTCTTCTAAAATGTATTAATAGTTCCGCTGAATATAATTAAATTTTTCTCCCAAAATGTATTAACAATCCTTATTAAAAGTATTAGTCGTCCTTCTAAAAAGTATTAGCAGTTCTTATGAAATGTATTAATAGTTCCTCTGAATATAATTAAATTTTTCTCTCGAAATGTATTAACAATCCTTCTGAAAAGTATTAGTCGTCCTTCTAAAAAGTATTAGCAGTTCTTATGAAATGTATTAGTAGTTCCCTGAAGAGTTTTAGTATTTTTTATGAATATACTCCTGAAATGTATTAGTTGTCCATCGGAAAAGTATTAGTAGTTTCTCGAAAAAGTATTGGTAATTTCCTAGAGAGTATTTTAGTAGTGCTCCTGCAACGTATTAGTTTTTCTTATAAAATGTATTAGTATTTCTCATAAAAGTATTAGATGATACTAAGACTTGTATCATTTTATACAATATTCATTCTTCATATCACCTGAAGAAAAAAACAGTCATCACCACGATTTGGATTTCCCCCCAAATCATTCTCAAATCCAAAATAAAAGAATCAAAACATGCAGTAAAATAATTGAGGTAGGCTAATTGACTCCAAATAACTCGAAATAAATATGATAATGAGACTCTCTCGTTCTTTCCAAAGCAATAAAGAAAAACCAATGTTTCCAAAAGCTTAGAATTTCAAACTAGTCAACAATGGCAGCTGTGCTTTTGCCTATTCTTCTCTTATATCAAAACTCTGTCAAATTAAAATCCAACACAGCCAATCCTTCCTTTTAAATTTATGTTCCACTATGTCTTCTCTGACGCTCACCTTACGCAAACTTGCCGAATTAAATTTTTATCGCAAAATTAATAGATACAATGTCTGTAGTTTTTTGGACAAACCAGAAACTGAAAATCTACACCGGGAAAGTGAGCCCATTGTTGAATCAACGGAGCCATAGCGTGAGGAAGACAAGGAGTGGTGTGAGTGTGTTTTATTTTCCGATTCTTTTTCTTTTGGCTGTGGATAAATATATAACAACTCAATAGCCAAAATGGGTAGGGTTGAGGATCCGTCTGACGGATTAGATCCGTCTGACGGATTAGATCCGTCCCCGGAGTTAGATCCGGCTCGACCGTCTGATAGGAGACCTTTCTATCTTTAAAAATGAATGATCAGTTTTTGAACTAAATAATATTTGAACCATCATTTAGGACAAACTAAAACTTTTTGTGGCATGTCATAGCTTGCGCAAATTAATCTTTTTATTAAATGTTTTTCATTAATTATTCATGGAAAAAAAAAAAAGAGTTCTCGATCTTCTTGGAATTTTATAATATATTTTATTTTTTATATAAGAAGGTTAATTAGTTTTAAGCATTATGATGTGAACGTTAGGTTAAGGCATTAATCATTATCCTTTCTTATATTAGTTTAGATTAATATATAATATACATATATATATATATATATTCAAAACCTATGAACAATATGTGAATTGATCGTAGTTCATTCATTTGAACATTTGTAACTAGACTATTGACCCTGGATCGATCCCACCACTATCAAGAACTTGTACTTAAAAAAAAAAATTAAAAAAAAAAGTCTATGAACAATATTAATTTTGAGTTTTTGTTTAGGAACTCTAAATGCTCTCATTCAAATGCACTTCGAAGTTGAAATTAACACCTCAATCTTATAACCTTAGGAGCATTTCTCCACCAAAAAAAAATATTTTTTCCCTTTCAAAATGGTACATAAATGATCAAAACTTTTCATTAATCTAATATTATTATAAGATTGATTAAGATCAAATAACCTTCGTTGGACGAAAATTCTTTCAAGTAAATCTTAACAGCTATATCAATAATTGGTCTAAGTCAAATTTGCATTATCTAAATAATAATGTCATACTCAAACTAATAAATTAGTAGTTGGGGGTTGAGATTTGGTCTAAGTTTGTCAAATAAAATATACAAGATGCTCTCTGATTCGTTAGACATATTCCAGACATGGTCTACACATTATTTACAGGCAATTTTTCAAACATTGTCTCCTGGACAACTATAATGAGCTAATAACTAAATAGTATTTAATAATAACCATTCATTAACTAATACATTTAGTGGGACCAGCCTATATATATTTGAGTTGAATTATTTATGGTCTTGTATTAATATTGATCATGAATTGAGTCATCAAACATCACTCGTTATGTACGTCATTTGTTTTTGTTGGGTATCTATCCACTTTAAAATAGGTTAATACCGAAGTACCAATTAGACAAATTACAGACTCAATTGAAAGCCTATTAATACAAATAGAACTCTAGACTCGATTGCGAGAAAGTAAAAATACAAACAAATACTACAACATAAATGACATTAGGTAACACAAATTTTGAAGACTTTTTACATAAGGTACATATATAACACATGTTTGTAACACTTTTTACATTACAATATTTATGTAACACTTTTGTAGCAAGTAACGCTTATATGTAACACTTTTTATATAAGTAACACTTTTTAAGTATCACTTGTTTTTTGTTATTTCTTTTATAATGCAAATAGGTAACATTTTTATCAATATGTAACGCTTATATGTAACACATTTATATAAGTAACACTTTTTAAGATCACTTTTTTGTTATTTTTTTGTAACACAAATAGATATCACTTTATTTAAGAAGAACTCTTGGCAACACTCTATTTTATTGATTGTAATACTTTTTAGGCTATATTTTAGTAACACAAAATTATATAACTATCATTAAATCATGTCAACGGTTTATTTAATTAATTGATGTCATAAAATCGGTGAAGACAAAAATATCACCAAACTTAAAAATTGTAGACATCATGTACTGCTTTTTTTTAACTGAATTTTTATTTTCTTTTTACAAAGTATTTTAGTATTGCTTTTATTTTTTTATTTTTTACGGAAGTAATTAATTCCGTCGTAATATCGACGAAAAAAGCGCATGTATATATTTTATTATTACTATTTATTTATTTTTTAATTTTTATTAACGGAGACCAATTTCATCATTAACTTTTTTTTATTTATTTTTTTACTTTTTCAAAAAAAAATTATAAATGAAAATTGATGTTGTTTGTAATTACATAGAAATTTTTTCAGTTAGCAAATTATTTTTTCATTATTTATTTTATTATTTAATTTTTTTTGTTAGAACTTTTTTATCTGTCGGTAAATTAATTTTATATTTTTATATATTTTTATTTTCACTTATTGAATATTTATTTAGTCGATAAATTTATTTTATATATTTTTATATTTTTAATTAGTTGTGTCCTTTAATATATAGCATAATATGATTTTCAAACTATATACTATATAATATAAAATTTGATATATACGATGTATAATATAATTTATATTATATAATATAATCTTTATTATATAATATAATCTTTATTATATATACATATAATATAACATATATATATATATGTGCGTGTGTGTGTATAAAACAAAGCAAAAGTTTTAATAAAATCAACTTAGCTTGGTGGCAAATTGTCACTTCCACATATAACAATCGTGGTTCAAATCTAATTGGTGGCAAAAATAATATTTCTACGAAGTGCTACAAAAAAAGTGTTACATAAGATTCATATGTAACACGGTAGAAGTATTTTTTAAAGTGTTACAAAAAGCGTTATATAAGATTCATATGTAACACTTTAGAAACATTGCTTCAAAGTATTACCAATAGAAAACTTAATGTAACACTTAGAAAAAAGTGTTACTAAAAGCTAATAAAAGTGATACCTTAGACTATAGGTAACACGGGCAAGTCAAAGACCATAAAAGTGCTACCTATTGTCTATAGTAACATTTTATGACCATTAGGTAATATTTTTTGAGTGTTACCTAATACCATTTATATTGTAGTGATCAAAATAACAAGAAGGGCAAAAACCCTAAGATCGATATTGATTATCGGCTCAGGACCAATTTTTCCCGAAACCACAAAGGTAAATAACCGAGAAATCCTCGAATACTAAAGACAGAAGGACCACAAAGCCTTGCCAACAAAACCTCATCAAAACCCTAGATCCACACCCGGGGACCCAAGAAAAGGCTCGAATCACACAAACCCTAATCTTCCCGAGAGACCTTAGTTTTCGCCCCAACCCATTTCGTCCCACAAAGGAGGTGAACTAGAGAAGTAAACACTCGGATCGCGGAAACTCACAAGATTTCACGAAACTCCGATGAGAGATCAAATTTCACGAGAGAATATGAAATAGAGAAGAAGATTTGAGAGAGTAGAGTGAGAGAGAGAGAGTTAAGAGAGAGAGAGAGAGAGAGAGAGAGAGAGAGAGAGAGAGAGAGAGAAAAACACACGAAATGAGAGTTAGGGTTTTGGATGGAACCATTTTATAGTCCGGATAAATGGCCAATATCGAGAGGTAATAATCAACGGCTCGGATTATAAGTAAAGGGTTCACAGACATATAAAACGGGTGTCGCAGATCAAACCCGCGACCCGGATCACTCAATGGGCCGGTATGGGAATTGAGCTAGGAGGATTTGGGTTGTTTTGGACCGGACAAACATAAGACATGGGCGAAGCTATTAAAGCTAATGGGTCAATTACTCAACAATTTTATTTCAACGGAGTTTGAAATACATATATATTCATGTGTTAATTCATGATTTAAGGTGATATATGGATCCTATAACATTTGTAAAGTGCCCATTATTCAAAGAAATTTGACTCTATAATATTCCTAAGGACTCATAGTATGTTATACGATTTATAGACTTGTCACGGGTATTTCTACAATGAAAATTTTCGCGTATATCGCACCCACCTTGGGCCGGATTACCTCGCACAACCCGTCGGCCTTAACTCTTCCTATTCAACACTCGTGTTTCCCACGATTTACCTCTCACCATGTACTCGTGTTTCCCAAAGTCCAAGAAGAGGAGACTCGAGTTCTCGGCCACCAACAAATTCAACATTGCCCACGATTACCGACAATGCACACACACAAGCACATTGTTGTAAACGTAAAGCACACACAATTTACGGGTTTCCCCAACATTCCAATATTATTCCCACAACAATATTACAAGGAGGACCAAGGTCGCACACAACTCTAGCTCCCAAAATTCGTGCACATCTCGCCCTAAAAATAGCCTACAACTATGTAGTTGACGTCCCAACTCACGAGAAAAACGTGGCATGTAGTTGATGATCCCAATCCGAGAAAACGTGGCATGTAGTTGATCCCAATCAGAGAAAACGTGGCCAAGCACCACCGCCACTGGCACGAGTGTTATCTTTGTTATCTTTGTCGAATGGAAGGAATATTGTTAGTGAATGGGAATACACAAAAGCTTGTGTGAGACGGTCTCATGGATATAATCCAATCCAAGAGACGGATCGTATATTTAAATAAATTTCAACCTAAACTCATACCCGTGAAAAAAACCCATATTTTGTATGTGTTTTAAGATCCGTCTCATGAACTTAGATGAGACGGTAAGACCTTCTCATGGGAATATGGGATCATGATCCCTTTTTGAGTACCTATAAATACTAAATTTCCTTTTCATTTCTTATACTTTCATTATCTTCTACTTTTAATTTTAATTTTTTACTTTCTCAGGTATTTATTTGCTCCGAACATTAGAGGGCTATTGAGATAGAGCTATCAAAAGTCCGAAGCCAGCCCAGAAATATGTCTTCGGTCATTTGGGCGATTGGCCCATTATTAATAGTAAATCCATAAGAACAGAAACCATATATGTTTAATTGTTCCTAAACCGAGAGACACAAAAGTATAGAAGCCCAAAAACTGATCCGGATTAGATATGGGCCAAGCTTTAGGCTTAGTTAGGTACAACCTGATTTAAACCGGCCAAGGATTTTTAAACCTGATTTAAGGATTTCATTTCCAAAAAAAAAAAAAAAACCGGCCAAGGATTTGTATTATTAAAAGTATTTAAATCATATAAGTATTGTAATATTGTAGTTTCTTCACATTTGATATAACGCCATCATTCTTTATTTGCAGAATTATTGTACATATAATTATTTTTCTGATATATTTATGACTAATAAAAATCAATCTCGTACGAATTATTACCCAAAACTGCACATTTATAGCACATATAGTGTTGGCTAATTATTTTCAGTCATTTGAGGATAACATTAACAATAAAGCATTATAAGATTAATAGGTGTATAATGAGGGGCATAGTCAGCACGCTGAATTGCCCCTAACCTATTATTATTTGGCCTTAAACAAATGATATAATATTTTTCTTTCTCATTAAAAAAAAAAGGATAAAAGAACTTGAGCTGCCCCAGCTACAACCCTATGTATAATCTGTGTGGATTCTTCATTAATGACCACATTAGTAGAAACATTGAATTTGAAACAAAAAAAAAAAAAACAGTAATATGTTATTACATTAGTAAAATGAACTAATCATCCAATTTCCCCTTAAGTTCCCTACTCGAGAAAAGAAAAGAAAAGAAAAACTAATAATCTAAAGCTGAAAGTTTTATCAAAATGATTTTACACATTTTCACGTGCTGGGCCTAGACGCTTGCTAAGGCGGCCAAAAATTGGCCAAAATTTAAAACAAAAAATAAAAAATAGTAATATATAAAAATAGTGCATTTTCTAGGTGCTTGTCTAGACGCTAGGCGCATCTACCGCCTAACTAGTGTCCTAGTGATTTTTGCAACTTTCTTTATTCTCCATCAAATAGGGTTCCAAATTTGTACTTTTCGGGCTTGTATTTTGGTGTCTATCCTAGTATTATTAATAGAATTAAGAGTAAAATCTCGGGGGTTGGCATTGATAGGCGGGGTTGAATTAGAACCTCGGGGTCCTCAAGTTCGATTTCTAGCTAACGCAGTGTTGGGCTGAGTTTATCCCTCCTCCCCAAAAATTAAGACCATCCATCGAAATGACGGATATCGCATAGTCTCAATGATGAGTATGGAGTGCGTCTTGCTCACCGATGTGAGGATACTCTCGAATCGGAAAAAATAGAATTAAGAGTAGGAAACATGGCTTCACTGATAACAACAAAAGTAATATTCTTTCATGTAGTTTTTCTAGCAAGAAGCCTTTAGTCCTTATCAGTACTCTATGTGCTCTCTACTGGCGAATCTGCCAGTGGTTTTTTTAATACCTCCACACCTTCTACAGAGCAACAGACTGAGACTTCCTGATCACGTGCCAGCCTCATATTTTTGGGTTGTCCAGCACGTGATTAGTAAGTGTTTTTTTCCCCCTTTTTCGCTAATTAATTTTTCTCTTTTTCACTTTCTCTTTATATATTCTTCTTCTTTTTTCTTTTTTGTTGGGTTCTCCTTTTGCTTTTGTGTTTGTGACCTAGAACGGTGCGGTTAGAATTCATCTCGGAGGTATTGTCCGTTTAATTGGCTTCACGATCTTTTAAAAGGGTGCCTAGAATGGTTTTGTAGTTGCTTCTTCGATAAGCCACAATTCACTCGCTTTCAATCAATATATATTCATTCCTTAGATGATTTTTTTGTGAGATTAATGTTTTCATAATTGTAATGGTGATTAAATTAGTTTTGTTGTCAGTCATCTATTTAATTGGTTGAACTATTTAAACCGCCTATACATTCAATTGAATCGATTATATATTTATTACATTATACAAAATATAGAATGTAACATATTAATTGTTACCCACAAAACAATAAATACATAAATAATTTAAAAACACACTTAACAAAGCTCAAATTCATATAACAAAATTTATACGATCAAATAATAAATTTAAACGTTTGATCAGTTCATTTTCTCGTCGCCACCTTTTCATTCTTGATTTGTCCCATCATAAGTTTTTCATTATATTATTTAACAGATATTACATATTTTTTTCAATTTATTTATATCGATCAAAATATTGAAAATAAAAACCGAAAAAATTCCAAACTTTTAATTGGCCTACCATACTTTAATAAAACCAATTTTTCTCAATATCAAATACTTATAGAAATCAAGCACCATTATTTTGGGACGACTTTTTGTGTGCGATAGTTGAGGATATTAAAGATTTAGGAGCATTGTTCTCACAGATTCTCATGGATCGAGTTTTTAAGGAGCGAGATTGTTTTAAGATAACTACCAAAAAAACATTGAATCTTAGGTAAAAAAAAAAAAAAAAAAGGAAATCAAGCACCTGAAAAATTAATCATACTATGTGAGTGCAAATTTTCATGCGAGCACTTTATATTGTCTCCTTCACGACCACAAAGGCTCATGATTGCAATCTCTGTCTTGTTTGGGCCATTGATTTTGGCCAGCCTTATTGACATTTTTGTCTCCTTTATTCTTCTTTTCCTCTCCTTTATTCTTCTTATTCTTCTTTTTTGTTTTTATTTTTTGATATTCAAATACTTATATAGTTCTTTCTCTGAAATATAATTACTTGTGACACATGCATATATATTCGATTATCATCATGTGACTGAAAAAGATGTAATTAAGTCTCCCCTTACAAAGCAATCATCTCCTCGTGAACAAAAGTTACATAGGGTTAATTCTTTAGTATATGGTACTTTTTTTTTTTTACTTTTTGTTGTATTTTTATTGATTATGAAATGAGAATTGGAAGTTTTTTTAAATTTAGAATTATAGAGAATAAATTTTTCGCGGTCCAAGAATTTTTGACAAAATGGTTATAAATGAGTGGTTTATTCTATCTAGCTAATTGACTCTAAATATATACGTCTTTATAGTTTTATTTAAAAATACATTGTTCTTTTTTCAAACACAAAAGAATCATTAGATTTTTTTAAATACATATCTGGGGAGGAGATGAATCATGAGAGTCGAATCTCAAACATTTAGTTCATGCTTGAGAGTTAACCATTTGTGTATTATCCAATTTTCCTAAAAGAAACACTAGAATTAAACTAACATAATTATTTGAAAAATTATTGGCATAATGGGTTCGGGAGATTTCGATTAAATAATAAATTATTGTCGTAAAATTATTGATGATTTATAGACTAAATCATTAGGTAGGTTTGACCGTTCTCACGTATGTTTGGTACTTACATATATATCCTCCCTTAAAAGAAACTATTTTTGTACAGAAATTCTTTTTATTGTTATTAATTACTTGGAGATTATTACTTAACTACCAATAGTTTAGTCCATAACATCAGTCCATTAATTAAGAAAAATAACTTAATTTGCAATTTTTGAAAGGCCTACAAGTACAATTATGTCCTGTCCTCAAGAAATAAAGAATTGACATATTGGGAAATTTGAGAATTTAAAAGAGGCCATTTTTCATTCTCTTTTTATATATTAACAAAAAATCACCTCCTTTTTTTGTTGTTATTATTTTGAGTGTTCTATATACATAAACAATTTGGAAGTACAAATTAATTCATCCCAAAAACTTATGAATCTCAATGTCTAAGACTCTAAGGTACAGAACAAAACTAATTAGTACGTCGCATTGCCATCGTGATTAAATCTTCATAATTTTTTATTTTGATTTATGCCATTTAATTAGGATTTATTCAAACCACCAATTAGTGATTATTGATCTTTATATGGAGATCTCACCATAACGATGGCTTAATTATTAGGTAAAAAGGCTTGTTTCAGCACTTTTATTGGATAAAATTAATGGTTGCTTAAAATTGCAATTTTACGTGAAACATAAATCATTCTATTGAAGCTGGAAAGTGAAATCAATCCATTATCCATGATAGAGAAATTGGATAAAGGGTCACCCTCATCAAAAGGTATGGAAAGTTGGTATGGTACAACAGGCAACGATAATTACGATGGTGGATATATAGGTAGAACGTTATTGATTTATCCCAGACGGATACTTGACTCCAAACTAATTTTACACCTCAACTATTTGATACTCGACTCGAGATCGAGGTAAAAATTAGTTTAAGCTTGATTTGTTAATGTAATGAACCAAATGTGATGAACACATTTTTATGTTCGATAATATTATGTACAATGTTCTCGTCCCGAGCTTGACTCTATTCTATTCAAAAAACAGAATAAAATATATGTAAAAAAAAAGACAAACCGAGCTCGATTGGTGCTCGGCTCAACTAAAATTCAATTCTATTAATGATCAAACCAAAATCAAAACGCAATATTTAAAGCTCAACAAAAATCAAACAAGTTTGAACATACTAACTCCATTGGGTGAGTAATTAATCCATTCATTCATCAAGAATCAATATATATATATATATATATGTATATATATAAGGAGAGAGTTATATGAGACCACCTCATAGGGTGAATTCCATGGGGACCAATCATAGCCATATATCTATTTTTTTCAAGGTGCGATATTTAGGAGACAAAATTACAGATTACAAGCTAGTTAATTAAACACATGGGTAAATTAGTCATCCTCCAAAATAACTCAATATTCACGGGATTCAAACATTCTATTGTGATCACGCAATCCTTCCAAATCTCATAGCAAAATCAATGTGAATAATCATTCTCCTTCTTCTACAACGCACTACTGAGAGAAAATCCTTCCTCATTCTTCTTCAACGACCGCTATGAGAAATCTTTTCTCCTTCAACGCACTATCTTGTGAGAAATCATTCCTCCCGCTTCAACGACATTCTTGTGTGAAAAAAGTTGCGACAATTCGTCATTATTTCTAGAACTCGACTATAGTTCGAAAGTTGCTTATGAAGATGTAATTTATTGCTCAGTATAGATTTGTCGCTTTTATATACCATTAAAGCTACGAATAAACATGTGCTATAAAATCAAAGTAGTTCCAACAAAAATCGCAACAAACTTGTATTACATAAGCAATGAATATACACGACATATACAATACATATACATTAACTACATAAGCTAGTCACAAGCAACGAATATACGCTATGTATGCACCACGAATACATTAACTACGTAAGCAAGCATAAGCAACAAACCCGGACTACATAAGAAATAATTCATACTACATAAGCAATATATACACTACATATGCACCACGGACACATTAACTACATAAGCAAGTCATAAGCAACAAACCCATACTACATAAGCAACGAATATACACTACGTATGCAACATGGATACATTAACTACATAAGCAAGTCATAAGCAACAAACTCATACTACATAAGCAACGAATATACACTACATATGCAACACAAATACATTATCTATATAAGCAAGTAATAAGCAACAAATATACACTACATATGCAACACAAATACATTATCTACATAAGCAAGTAATAAGCAACAACCCTATACTATATAAGCAACAAATATACACTACATATACAATACAGATACATGAACTTAGCACTTTGCAAACATGCTTTACATAAGCAACACCTACACATTAGACAAACAAGAAACCCATACTCGCATATGCAACACACATTTCAAATAAACAAATTATTACTTACATATCACACCTACATAAAATATACCATCTTAATATTAAATATGCAAGAATTGCATACTACACAAGCAATATATTTACACTAGTCATGCAACTTAAATGTGTACGAACAATATGATTAAATTACACATTCAATGTGGTTATACTACATATGCAATATGAGTATATTACATAAGCGATTAACAACGAGAATATCTTTGGAAAAAAAAAAAAACGAATATGAGCGAATAATCGAATGTACACGTCGCGAGAAAGAAGGAAGAAAATTGAATGTGATTGAAATCTCAATAATCGGTTTTATATTGTAAAATGACCACCTACCCTTCTTCTTAGAAACAAAAAAAAATATATAAAAATTCCCTAAAAATTTGGACCACCCAAAAATGTTAATCTATATATGGTTAATTTGTATGGTTGAGATGAGATAGTTAATTAATATGATGATTTGAGAGAGATATAATCAATATTCTTACTAAATGGCGTGTTTAACCTTGGTCGTATTCCTTCTCTTCTTCCATCATCTTCTCTCAATGGGAGGATGGAGAAAACCACATTATTTTTTATTATTTAGTTTTTGTTTATCTCCTTTTATTGGAATTTTAAGGGTTTTGTGTCCTCTTAATAAGTAGAATTCAGTCTTCTTAATAAATGATGATTTGTCTCATATGGTGTCTATTCAAAGATCCAGTCACAATGATATTGTTCATATCCAATATGTTTTGATGAACTTTCATGAAAATTAGTGACCATCCGCGAGATCAAATTCATTGGTACGGGATTTATCCAACAATTTGACCTTTTTGTTTCTCTTGGTTTTCATCTATGTTAGTTTTACATTTGTAAGTCCGATAGATTCATCGATAAATTTTATTTGTCGATTTAACTATTTTGGATGGTTTTTCATTGTCAATCGATCTTTAGTGATTCCAAGAATTTTAATGAAAATTCACATTTTTCGCCAAACAAAATAAAATAAAATTATTGAATGTGTATTTTGATGGGTAATTGCGTGGATTGTTATGGATTGACTACTTTACCCTTAATTAAAAATTCTCATAAAATAGTTTAGAAGTAGATTGTAATATATGTTTAATTAAAAACATCAATATTATGAACAAAATATATTTTATAAATTTTGGATGAGTGACCGAGTTTCATCCCACTTATGAGGCAGGCCAGATGAATTATCCAAGAAAAGTCATTAATTGCACTTTGGATTTTTTTATTATGAATTATTGTTGGGAAATTAATTTTTAGATTTTGATGAATGCCATGTAAAACTTAGAATAGAAAGTTGGCACCCCATTTTTTTGTTGTAAATTGCATTGTAATAGATAGAAATTTGGGTCGAGTTGAGTCAAGTCGGCTATGCCCGAACATGCAAGAAGACAACTAGAGACTAGAAGGAAGACTCACTTGCAAGGCGGGTTGAGTGTGGCAGGAAGAGAAGACAGAACTCGATTGAAGGTGCGGTGAGATACAATCGAGTGAAGTATCGGTCAAGTCAACTCAAGACGACCAAGTCTCAAGTTGAAATGACGGAAGAGTCATCCATGATTGGAAGGCGACTCGAAGTCAATCGGGGAAGTTAAGAAAATGCGATCAAGACGAGATAATCGAAAGAGATCTGCATTGCACGAAGTCAAGAGAATTACTTAAACAAGTAATACCTCCATCTTGCCTTTCTTGAAGTGCTCATCCCGAGCGTGCAAAAGGAATAAACTAATGGGAAGATCGCACCGTGTCGAACTCTCCGAAAAGAAGAATCATTCATACGAGGAAGTGGCAATTCCAAGGATCGCAACAAGACAAGCCAACGACCACAAGTGTCTTTTAAAAATAAGCCTATCTCTTCAACGGGCAAATTTTTGAAAGATCACCATAAAAGGCGAGGAATCACTCTGCGAGAGAAGGTTACCTGAACCACGAACATTCAAGCTAACATTGAATCGTAACCAAAAATATTCTCAAGTCATTCAAATCCAATCTTCAAGCCTACATTACGAAGGAAATCAATCCAACACTCACCTTTGTGAAGGAAAGACAACTTCTATCAAGTTGAAGAGGAAACATTTGAAGAATCAAGGGGTCTACATTCCACGGAGGATTGTAGGAAGGTTCAAGGTCGAACCAGTCTCAAGTTTTGGAGGGCTTCGTGATCAAATCCAAGAAGCTTGAGCAAGTGGGTGTAGTAGCAAGACAGCGCCTGTGAAGAAGTTGAGTCGTACGAGAGCCACTTGTGTGACCAAGGCATCTCAGATGAGTCCCAAAGGATCAAGTCACCGGTGATCAAGACTTTAGATCTGGGTGTTAACCACTCTGTATATTGATCAATACTTAGTGGATTCCTCCGAGGAGTTGGAGAAGAGAGGAGTAGAAGAATTACCCCATCTTGAACCTCTATAAAAACTTATTGTGTCATTTACATTTCAAAGACTTTAATTTCTCGTGATATTACTTTTATATCTCACGATAAATTTGCTATCCAATTGATAATCAACCAAGTCTAAAACCAAATATCAAAACAAACTTAACCAAATTCAAGGGTGTTAAGTCTTCCTAATAATGCTGAAAAAACATATCACGGTCGAGTTAAGTCTTTAGTCAAAAGCGGTTGAGTTATTCTATCAACGCTCAACGAGTCTGTTGAGAGTGACTAACTCTGGCGATTAACTAACTTAGTCATCCATCAAGGACTCAACTTGTGAAGTATTAACTCAACATTTTAAAAAGGACTAAATCGAAAAGTTGGTAAGGTTTATTCAACCCCTTCTAAACCTTACACTCACACCCCGGACCTACAATTATCATCATGAAACGTAAATTTAATAAACACCTTGGATATTTTAATATATTCAACATAATCAAATAAAAGTAATAATGAATGATGACACCCAAGTCGAGCTTGTAATATTATACATCCACGTAGCTATTCGTGATAATAATGTAAAGTCGTCCAGGATGACGTGGACCGACCGGATGACGTGGACCGAGCGGGATGACCGAGCCGAGCCCAACTCACTACAACCCAAAAACAATTCAAGTGAGTGCTCCACTTAACAAATTCCCACTAAGTAGATCCAACACTCCGGTGACAGACATGTGCCACCTGTCAACATGTCAATGAGACAAGTCAACAAGCACCTCTCAACACATGGCCAACACGCGCTCCATGCACGCCGAGAGAGGACAAATGTCCACTATTATCTTAGATATAATGATGATTAGTCCACTAATTGTATTAGTATAAATATATCTCATTTATTAGGAAAAAAACATGAGAAAAATACTATATAACTTGTAGATTCAAATTGAGTGTAAAAGGCCGACCCGGACACGCTTCGCTCGCATCGATAATGAAAAGGCCGAATTAGTCACTTCATATTTCCCAATGTTGCATTTTATTTTCCAGGTCATATATTTTAAAAACTTTGCTTATTGATCCAAGAAGTACATCAACAATGAAAAAACATAGTATTTTTGTTTCAATAATAAAGTACTTTGTATTGTATACTTTATTGTTCTATATTTTTTTCTTTGCATTTTTCTTTTCGTTAATCTAGCATTCAGACATAGCATTACTGTAATAAAATTCAAAAGCTTGAACTATGGATCACTTAACACATAAATTAGTAATATAATTTTTCAACTTTCTATTCATAGTACACTACAAGAAAATTCTAGTTTACCGACATAATAACCGACAACAATAATTTTGTCGCTAAATTTTCTCTTTTACCTATAGAATACCTACGAATAAAAATATTATTTTGTTGGAAATATTTAATTTGGACTTACATATGTTAATTAAATGTGTATAGTTGTCTTACGCTTTAATCCAATTAAAGTGATCTAATAAGGTTTTAATTTTGGATTAAAAGGGTATCAAATTGTCATATGATTAAATGTGTAGATACTATTATGTGATTTTCTATTTGTTGAGGACCAAATAGAAAATAAATGGGATCTTATCCAAAACGGTTATGGTCCCCTGGCGACGGTTCTTAAATAAGAGAAACGGGCATTTCTCCTTCAACAGACGATATACGAGCGTGAGATACTGAGAAACTCTCGAAGAAGAACCGTTCGTCTGCGGAAGCAAAACCAAATCTCAAAACCGGATCCGTTTCTCAAAACCCTAATGGATTGATGCACGCCCGCGATTAGGATTAATTTCCTCCTCTCTCGGATTGTCATGGTAGATTGGTTGTTGCATGCTTTTATGGTTTTTGTGAATTAAAGCATGCATTGTGATTTCGATTTCTAACAAGTGGTATTAGAGCTACTCTATTCATGATTTTATGAGATTTTGGAAGAATTACACTATTCTTCGCTGAATTGAAATTAGGGTTCTGAATTTCTGGATTTTTTAAAGTTTTTGATATGGGTTCTTCGATTTTAATGAATTCGTTTTGGAACGATTTCTGTACTAAGGTTTCTGGTTTGCGATTTGTTTAAATCAAAAATTTGGAATCATAAAAAAAAAAAACTGAAATTGTTTTTTTTTTGTTTGAAAAATCGAACCCCATTTCGTCTCCCTCCCTTCTCTCGTTTTTGCCGGCGACCCAACACCACTTTTCTGGGCGGCGACTTCAAGAGCAGCAAACGGTGGTAGTCTTGGTTGATTGGTCGGCGGCGGTTATTGTGTTGTACACTTGTACTGGAGACGTGTTTTTGGTCAAATTGGATTTTGATGACGATGATGGCTTTTTTGTCATTTTCTTTATAATTTGGGGCTGGTCTGCAATTCTTAAGCATTGTTTTGGTTACTTTTGGACTAGTTTCTTTTTTGTGCTTTTCCCGTCAGGACCTTTATGGCTTAAAGGATATCCATACTTGGTTTGGGGCTCAATAATCTTTGATTTACGGATTGATCCCAATAAATAAGGATATATATGTGTATTGTGTGCATATACATGTTCGATCATTTTATTTTAAATTTGTTTGGTGCATCTCATGTCCCGAATTTAGTTTGTCTTTTATTCAAAGTGAATTTATTGAAACAAAAAGTCGTCAAAGTGACTCTCTTGTGTAGATTTATTCATTAAGAATATTGGATGTTTGTGTTTGTGTATATTCATGCGAGTATTAGCGGCCCTAAGGAAGGTTAATACTTGGCGAAAATGCACAAACACTTGTGGTGGTAAATACGTGACAATTATGAGGTTATCCATGTAAGTGATTTGTCGGCCCAAAGGAAGACAATATTGGTTGACCGGATTTATTGTCGATTGTGTTTGGAGGTAGCCGCTTACAAGTTAATATTATTGTCCAAATACTTGATATTAATGTTGTGTTAGGTGCCTCGAGATGTTACCAACTTATTTAAATTTAATGATTGATTATTCGGTTTAATGTGAGCATGACGATTAATTTTGGTTTTGTTCTCTGTTCAACTATGATGTCTGCTACTTCTATTTCTCATTAACACCAACAACATTCTCATGCTCAATGGGTCGAGCTTCAAGGATTGGAAAGAAAACATTCTCGATCATTTTGAAATGCATGGATCCCCGACTATGCGCTAAGGGTTGAGCAACCCCTTCTCTTACGGATGCAAGTTCTCGAGGAAAAAGCGGAAAGTGGGAGCGCTCAAATCACGTTAGTCGATGATAATTAAGTGCGGCATTCCGAAGCTTCGAGGCGCGCCTTCGAGGAAGTTACTACGGCTTAGTGAGTACACTTTGAAATTGAAAAGAGTTTTGTTAAAAATGATAAGGCCGAGACAAATGTACGCTTTTGGCTAACTTGATCTCACTTAAGTATAAGGGCAAGGAAAACATAAGGGAGTACATCATGGAGATGTCTCACATTGCTTCAAAGTTAAGGGCACTAAAACTCGAGGTGTCCGAGGACTTACTCGTCCATTTAGTGTTAATATCGTTTCTCGCACAATTTAGTCAGTTTAAGGTCGGTATAATCACAAAGGGAGAAGTGGACTCTTAATGAGCTCATTTCATACTGTGTGCAAGAGGAAGAAAGGTTGAAGCAAGAAAGAATCGAGATTGCTCACCGGCCATCTTAAGGATAAGGGCAAAAGGAAAAATGATGTTGAGAAAGTGCTAATGATAAGGGTCCAACACAAAAGAAATAGAAAGGTGAAACTCGGGATGATTTGTTTTTTTTGTGGCAAACCTGACACAAAAAGAAGGATTGTACCAAGTATCGCGCTTGGTGTGCGAAGAAATGTACATTTTTTGCTTTGGTCCGTGTCAGAGTTAATTTAGCTTGATACAAAACACTTGGTGGTTAGATTCTGGTGCTACTACTCACATAAGTGTTTCAATGCAGGGTTGCCTGAGCTACCGAAAGCCAACTGATGGTGAAAGATACATCTTTGTGGGTGATGGCAAATCGGTGGAAGTGGAGGCAATAGGGCATTTTAGATTGTTATTAGGAACTGGTTTTTTTTTGGATTTGAAAGACACTTTTGTTGTACCGTCGTTTAGACGGAATTTGGTTTCTATTTCCTTATTGGACAAATTTGGTTTTACTTGTTCATTTGGAAATTGTCAGTTTAGTCTTTCATTTAATTCCAATATTGTTGGTATCGGTTCATTAAGTGCTTATGACAATCTATATATGCTTGATACTATTGTCTCATATAATGAATCCCTGGATGTTGAATCAAGAGGTACTAAGCGAAAAAAATAAAGAAAATTCGGCTAAATTATGGCACAAGCGTTTAGGTCATATCTCAAAAACCGTAAATTGAGAGACTTGTGTCGACGGTATTTTGGATACACTTGACTTTTCGGATCTTGATGTTTGTGTTGAGTGTATTAAAGGAAAACAGACCAAAATAAAGAGATTAGGTGCCAAAGAACTTGACGCGTCTTAGAATTGATACATACGGACATTTGTGTAAGTCCAAGCGCTACGATAATCTGAGAGGGGGTGAATAGATTATCTCCATCTTTTCGATTTCGTCTCTTTTAACAATCGAATGCTCAAACAAAATAATGAAGGTGCGGAATGTAAACAACACACGTCGATTTAAAGAGGTTCAACCCACCTGGGCCTAATCCTCTACCACCCCAAAGATATCCGGGATGGATTTCGAAAAAAAAAGAATTTTATTAATTACCAAAATTAATACAAATTCAACTTACAACACCTTGAAGAGCACCACACTCTTCTTCAACACCACATTTGGAGATTACCACAATCTCCCTTTGAAGATTACCACAATCTTCCTTCAACGGCACCTAGTGAAGATTACCACAATCTTCAACCTTGAAGAATACCGAATTCTTCAACACCTCAAATAAGAAGATTACCACAATCTTCTTGTACCTATCACCTAAATCATCCAAGTGTGCTCTTACCACAAGAACACTCACAAGGATATCTTGTGTTTGAATGATAACCAAAAATCAAGATTACAACTCAATAATGAATAATACAATTTGAGTGCAAAGTGTAATCAAGAATAGCCTAGACCTCAAAGATGTGAAAGTGATAAGCTAGGCAATTTTACAACAAGAATAATGACTATGAAAGACCAAGTGTTTGCTTGAAGTGTATCTTGTTGTGTTGTATCTCAATTGTTGTTTTGGTTGCTCCAAAACTTCCTCTATTTATAGGAGATGATTGATCAAGCATAGGCTCCTCTTGGGGATTGAAAATCTCTGAAAAATACAATTAAAATCAAGAATATAGTCTGTTAGAAATCAATCCCACAATTTAAGGAAATGTGTCTATTGTCAAAACGGTCATATTTTTTTTTTAATACATAAAGCGACCGGTCGCACGAAAATAGACGTTGGAAAAAAATACACAAAAAAAATAACACAGGCGGCGACGGTCGACGTCTACCTCGACCGGCCCCATCTCCCAACCGGTCCCCTCATGGATTTTGCAAGGATTAAAAGTTCTGTTTCAAACACACTTGCAGTACCGACCGATCATGGCATCGGCCGACCGATCGACGCCGATGAGCACTGGCCGGTCGACCTGCTTGTTTTTTTCCTTCCGTCTCATTTTCTCTTTCTAAAAACATCTTCAGGTATGGGTTGCCCTATAGGGCGACCGGTCGACCGACCACGAGACAAATATTGTCCAATTTGTGTCGAAAATAAAACTCAAGAAATACTCCGAAAATTTAGTAAAAACATTTTAAACCGATCGGAAGTATTAGGACAATATTTAGAAACATCGTTTGAGAGTGAAAACCCATAACGTAAAATCATTAAAAGCGTTGTCCAATTTAGACGAAAATAAACTTTGAGAAAATACTCCTAAAATATTAAAATCATTTTAAATTATTTAGGAGTATTTGGACAACCTTTAAAAACATTGTTTTGGAGATAAAATAAAATCATCAAAATTAAGATAAAAACATGTATCAAACAATCTCCCCCTTTTTGATGATTACAAACCAAAACAATTTTTACACAAACTAAGAGAGCAATTTTAGAAATGATTTTCCTAAAAACATTTGACCGTTTGGAAGCAACCAAAATTTCCAAAAATATTAAAGCAACCAAGTAGGAGTAAATATTTTCAATAATAAGCACAAGCTCCCCTATCCACAAGCACATCAAGAATAATGTACGAGCAATAATCCATAAGCTAAAAGCTTTAGCTTTTACAATTTGTTCAAGAGCTTATAAGCTCCCCCTGTCACAAAACAACATTAAACAATAATATAGGTCCATCAAGCAACAATTGGACTAAAAATAAATCACAACTTATGGCTTTTATGAGCCATAGCTTATAGCTTTTATGACAAGCTTTTATTAGCTTCTTTGAGCTAATGAGCCAATATCCTGTTTTTCTCCCCCTTTGGAATCATCAAAAAGAATGTTAGGATGGTGAAAGCACCATACAATAATATCAAAGCATGCCAAATGGACGGTAAAAACCGTTTGAGCAATTTAAAGCATAATCATCCAAGGAAAGTGAGAGAATTGAAACATAAAAGATTCATAAGCTCATTAGTATGCTAAAAACAAGATTTCAAAAAGATTTTAAGACATTTTGAAGCAAGAGAATCATGTAGAAGTTGAAAGTTTTATTGCGACATTTTAACAAACACCTTGTGTGCGTAAAAAATAGAAGAGGTTGTATATAACCTTTGTAAATGGTTCAAGCCAAAAATTTGCATATCATCAATCAACCTCATTTCAAAGCTCGAAAAATCACATGCACCATATGCAATAATTTGTTCATCAATTAAGAAGCTCAAAGTAGATTCTCAAGGTTCAACCCAATTGAGATAAGCTAAGAAAGATCAAGGCATTACAAATGCCAAAAATTAGAGCAACCATCAAGTAATAAGTCATGCTTTCAACAATACATGTATCAAATGTCCCAACATATTCAACTAAGCATAACAAAGCAATAAAAGAAGCACTTTTACCATCAAGTACTTCATACCAATTATCAAACAATGCTTTAGAGTATTTTTACCATCAAATATTCCATCAAAGTCATGATTATTCACAAGTCATTATCAACTTGCAATATTAACCCTTTTAAGAAAAAAACAAGCAAATATCATTAGTACAAATGAGTTTTACACAAATTCATCAAAATATAAAACATCATTAATGAAAATGCTAGAAAGTAAAGGGGGTGGGTAACATCATTCCTCATCCGAGGAGAAGCAAGATCCGGAATAAAGTCCTTGATGAATTTCTTTAACTTGCCGATAGACTTTTGCATTTTAGAGGTCTTTTGCTCCAAAGCCTCATACCTCGTCTCATGAAAAGCCCTCATCTCATCAAATTCGGCTTGAGTATACCTCCTAGGCGGTTGAGTACGGTATTACCCTCCGGATTGCTCGGTTCGCCTTCTTCCACCAATCTTGCGGCCCCGGCGTCATCAAAGAAGTCATTAGGATCGGAGACTCTTGACCTCTTCCTCTCGCCATTTTGTTGGTCGAATGTCCATATTCTTGCGCATCGTGACTATTTGGGAGATATTATCAATGTCAAAGTCATTTTGAAAAACTTCCGAGTTAAACTCCGACGAAAGAAGTCCCGATTGAATAAGAAGTTTACAAATCCAATTTCCCATAACCAACTTCTTATTACCTTGAGTAATGGACTCGATTAGACATTGAATAAGTATGGCACCAAAGTTAAGTGGTTCCTCCTAGCAATCTTATAAGTCAAAAAGTAATCCATATTGCTAGGCATCTTTCCCGACTTACCACAAATGCAATATCGACAATGACCGATAAAATGCGATGCTCAAGTGTCATTGCCAACAAAGAATACTTAGGCCATACTCCCAAATACATCTTGACTTCTTTCATCGATACCCCAACATTTCATCATTCCAAGTCCCGCAAGAAAATAATCCCAACCACCTTCTCTAACATGTAAAAGCCGCAAATATCATTGGGAGTCCATCTAAAATGACGACCCTTTATAAAGCGAATTAACGGCAATCGGCTTTCTATCATTATCATATTCGACCCACATATTGGCATAAAAGAGTTGGATAATATCATCATCATACAACACATAAGCATGTTCCCATAAATACATCCAACCTTGCTCCTCAAAAAATCCTCTTATAGTAGGATACTCATTTGTAAATGAACTAAAACGACACATTTTAGTCCGAGCAATAGATTTACCTTTCATCCCCCCGAATCCTCATAGTACCATTCCGCATACTTATTGATGAAATTAATAGCATTGCGGGAATTAGGAGCTTGAGTAACAAAAAATTTTTACCTTTCGCCCAACGGCAATTTTCGAGCGAAATTGTTCCGCGGAGCTCGGTGATTTGGGCCCGAGAGAGAATGGGATTTTGAACATCATCACCTTCTTGAGCCACATTTCTTTGAGTGGCTCGAATATCCCTTTGTTCGGCCGTCTCGCCGATTTCTCGAAGTACCCTCTCCGCCCTTTCTTCTCTTAGAAGTGGGATTTTGATCGGTGGAATTTCTTGGAGGAGCCATATATGAAAGATTCTTGAGAAAATAAGAAGATTAGCAACAAGAATCGTGAAAAATGATGAAGAATTGAAGATTTTGAAGAAAGGGGAAAACAATCGCTGCTATAGGGTTTGAGAAAAATTTGTGCGTCTGTTATGAAACGAGGACAGAGTTTAAAACCTGAAAAATTGGCACAGGCGACCAATCGAGGTAGGGGTCGACCGGTCGAGGTGCGAGTGCGACGGCCGCCCCTGCTATGACCGTCCCAGGTGATTTTTCTTTCTCCCAGTTTTCCAAAATCGATTTTTCACCCCAAAAGTTTTAAAACTTTGCAAAAATATAAGTTTGGACTATATCCAACAAATATGGGTTTTGGGAAAACATATAAATGATAAAAACGAGACTAAAACACGTAGTGCCTTTTAAAAAAAAAATATTTGCAAGTTCAATTTGGGGCACTTAAGGGGTCAAAATGAAATATCTTGAAAGATATGTGCATAATATCGAGTTTAAAGAAAAATACGAGTAGACATACCTCGATGGTTTAAGAAACTTGATGACGTAATAGCCAATGAGTATGAAATATGTATCCTACACAATTCTTAGACAACATATTCATAGAAAATTCAAGTGTAGGCAAATGATATGAGATAATAAAAAGAGCTTATGCTATAAGATTTCATAAGAGATAATAAGCCACATAAGTCTAATAAAATGCTCAAGAGTTTTAGAAAATCATGCAAGGTCTCCTTTTTTTTTAAAAAAAAAAATTTGAAACACATAAATATATAAGAGACCTATTTTAAAAATAAATACTTGAAAAATCATTTTGCAATTAAGACACAATTAAAAGTATGCATAGAAGAAAAAAAAATGCATATACAAATGGGGAGATACGGTTTACCAATTACGCCGTTTCCATGGGTTGTGTCTTTCCCATTGTTGATGATATCTTCCCATTTGGAAGTCACTTTGTTGATGATGACTTCTTGATTACTCCATTTCCAAGGTTTGTTACCTTCCCATGGTTGATGGTTTCTTCTTCTTTGAAAATCATCTTGTTGATGATGTCTTTGCCATTTCAAGGATTGTGTTCTTCCCATTTTTGATTATACGCTCTTCTTGGAAATTGGCTTTGTTGAGAGTAGTTCATTCTTTGATCAAATGAAACGTTCATTTGATGTTTTCTTGGTGGCATGAATTTTCTCCGATTTTTGCTTTGCTTAGGTACCTAATAGCACATTGTTTTGTGGTACCCTCATGTGTTTGGGTCCTTTAA